>WNHD01000291.1:0-35693 GCA_011057455.1 Ganaspis sp. Gsp50
CAACAACTTTGTTCATTAATTTTAAATTAAATTTTTAGTTTTGGACTTTTGGATCTTTTGGACTTTTTAGATGTTGGACTTTTTAGATTTTGGATTTTCTAACCTTTGGACTTTTTGTCCTTTGGACCTTGCGGTTTGGATAAACTGTCTTGAACCTTTTATTTTGGACCTTTTGTACTGCAACCGGTCCTAATAATTGAAAAGATTTTGTCTTTTTAAACCAAGCATTTACCAGCACTCCAAAAATTCATTGCGGAGTTAACAGAGCAATAGAATTCTTACTTTATACAGTTTGACACTTTTAGGTCAATTTTTAATAAACTTATCATTAATTAATTATTATTAATAATAAATAAAACACTATTATTAATAAATTCTAACTCTGCTGAAACATCAAATCCTAGATTTTTTAAACAATTATTTAAAAACAAACTTTACGGTTTACTAATTCTAATTTATACCTTCAAACAAAACTTGAAGATTGAAATTGAGAACGATTCGGAGCAATTTCAGCGGCTTCTGAAATACACGATAGGTATTTATATTTCGTTTTCATTTCCGGTGAATAAATATTAATTCCATCTTCATATCCTGTCGAGAATTCCTCTTTTTCTGTCGATTCTCCTTTACCTGTTTCTGCCATCTCCCATTTTCCTTATCTCTAACCGGTTTCAGATTCTGAATCGACTTCACGAATTTTGTATCGAGGACTGGAGGAATCTCATTAATCACATCCAGAATTCAAGTCCTCCGGAGAACTTTTAGCCGTGTCACGTTTCTTAAAGAGCCGGGAAAATCTAATAAGGCGGAAATTACTCGCGACTTCGCATTAGCGAAGTCATTTGCAAGAGAAATTATCCCGTTTTCAGATGTTGGCTTGTAATTAATGCAACAAACATCGATTTGCAGCTTGAAAAATAACACTAGATGAGACTCTTCTTTCACCTGCGTTAATAATAAGAAACAAAAACAGAAAATTTCAGTTTTTTGGTCTTTCCATACCCAGGGTGTTTAGCACCCCCTCCTCCTATGCAGTTGTGTACCACTCTCTAGGTGGTGGGGATGAGTTTCACCCTCATTTTGGCACACTTATGAAAACTAGTGTTGCGAATCAGTTTTTTGTTGGCGCTAGCATAATTTATAACAAAACAATCTACAATTGTAGGAATCAGCTTATTGAGCGAGTTTACAGCGATATATTCAATCGAAGCGAGCGTTTCCAAGTTAAAAGGACGCAGAATGGACTTTTTTGCAAAAATAGCAATTTTCGAAGAACGCAGTAGAGTTGAAACGCCGGAGAGTAAAAGAGAGAATCAAGTGCATTCGCCTTTTCCGAGGCTCCTAATCGATTGCCGCGAGTTTCAAACTTTATACCGCCACCCCAAGCTGCCGCCTTTTCCTTCTTTTTGCGAGGGTCGAAGTAAAGAGGAAGCGAGTACAAGAAAACGAGAGGAATGTTAGAAGGCGCAGAAAGAGAGACAGACACAACATGGGAAAGAGGCGAAGATGCGAGGAGAGTCAGGGAACAAAGTCTGTAAATTTTCTTACATTTTATGAGCCATCAGAATTTCATAACCGCGAGCCAGCCCGCGTGGTACTTTGCACAAGAAAAGTTTCTCGGCTTAGGTACCCCTCTCTTTACTCTCCTGCTTTATCTCTCACTCACATTTTTCTATTCTCTTTAACGCTTCTTCCAACAACCTTCTGTCTTTCTAGTTTGATTGCCAAGAAACATGAATCTAGGTCGAGTAAAATGTAATAAATACTCATAAATTTTTTCACGCTATAATTTTTCAAATTCCTATAACTCGGACACATTTTATGCTATTGCATTGGGCTTTGTCTCAGCTTACTTAGAATAAAATACTCTACAAAAAAGTTTATTCGCGTAAAAGTGTAACTCGTACTGGTGAGTTGGTACGGGTCGCTGAAAATCGTTTTTACCCAAGATTCACGTTTCTTTGCTGTAATCACCAAAGTGATTCATTATATTAAAGAAACAAATAAAAAAATTTGTTGGCAACTTAATTTCCTATAAAAAAGGATCTACTGGCTAAATTGCTTAGATTAATATTTCTTGGGGTATTAGATTTTAAATTATTAGTAGTATAAAACGTTCGATTCGATAAATCGCAAAAGATTTATACTACTCGTAAGTTAGAGTCTAATATATCAAAGAATATTAATCTAAGCGATTTAGTCTGCGGGACCTTTTTTGTAGTAAATTAAATTTTCAATAAATTTTTCCTTAACAATTTTTTGATAAAATTAACTATTTTGAAGATAAAGCCAAAAAACGAGAATTTTGGGAAAAACCATATTTAATGACCGGTACCGTCTCACCATTGCAAGTTACACTTTTGCCCCTAGAACCACTTTTGTAGGGTGTTTTATTCTGAGTAAATTGAGACCAAGAACAATGTAATAGCCTAAAATGCGGCTGAGTTATAGAAGTTTAATAAAGCAAAACTAAAAAAAAAAAACTAAAAAAAACGTCGCTAAAAACTATCTTTTTTGAGCAGACGTCTCGCAGATAAGAGATAACTTCAACAATTATCAATATTTTCGAACTGAAAAGTAAACAGTGAAGAATATAAAAATACATTGGCAGAAGTAATAAATTAATAAATATTGCAAGTGGAAGAAGGGTTGTTAAAAGTTGGAAAAAACGTGAAAGATGGAAAATGGTAAATAAAAAGAAAAACATGTATTGAAGAATAAATAATTGGAGAAAAGGAAAAAAGTAAATAAAAAAGTGCAAATAAAATTTGAACAGTTTAAAATAAAAAACGACATAGAAATCGACAAATGAAAACTGAAAACTAGTAATTAAAAAATTTGGAGGTTAAAGCTAAATAGAAAAAATAGAAAAAGAAAAATTACACAATTGATACTCAGTTTAAGTAAATAATATTCTTCCAAGATTGAGAATTTACTTCTGTTAATTCCAATTTATCATTTTTTTCTCCACACGTTTCTTGTTATTTCTGAAATTGAAGCATGTCGAAAAATATAGCTGTTGACATTAATTTGACAGTAAACGTCGTGAGGAATTAGGGTAATATAGATACATTAGATGGGGTCTAGGATCATTCCTTTCGACACTATTAATTTTGATTTCGCGTCAAGATAAATGAGAAAGGTTTTCATTTGTGATTACCAAATATTTGACTCAGAAATGAAAGACAGATGGAGAATTTATGCTTTGCGTGTCTCGTGGTCACAGCTTCGCGTGACTTTATTCTTAAACAGTGCGTGCACACGTCGCGATCATAATGCGCTAGTCGTGAAAAGCCGATCGACAATTCTTTAATTTAGGACTCGTTGGCAATTTAGCTCAAGACAACCGCAAATGTTTGTTTCATTTTACTTCTTTAGTCATTTCTAATCGAAGCTAAGAGTTTATTATTTTATCTTTTATTTATTATTCCACTTGTCGTTGCTTGTTAGGTCTTCGATGATGTTGCTCCTGCTTTTGCTGTTGTTGTCATTGACTTTGTGATAGTCGCTTATGTTACAGTTATTGTTTCTGCCGTTGCTGTTGTTATTATTGGTTTCGATGTTGTTGCTACAGTTGATGTTGAAATTGCTTTTGAAGTTGCTGATGTCTTTGCTGCATTTGTTGCGATTACTTTTGTTGCTGTTGTGGTTGTTCATGCTGCGACAATCACTGTGTTTGTCCTAGCTATTGTTGTTGCCGTTGTTGTTTTATTGATTTTGTCGTTACTGATCTTATTGGTCTCATCGTTGCTGTTATAGTTTTTGTTGAAATTGCTTTTGTTGTTGTTATTTATTGTTGTTATTTATTGTTGTTGTTTATTGTTGTTGTTTATTGTTGTTGTTTATTGTTGTTGTTTATTGTTGTTGTTTATTGTTGTTGTTGTTTGTTGTTGTTGTTGTTGTTTATTGTTGTTGTTTGTTGATGTTGTTTATTGTTGTTGTTTATTGTTGTTGTTTATTGTTGTTGTTTATTGTTGTTTATTGTGGTTGTTTGTTGTTGTTGTTGTTGTTCTTGTTGTTCTTGTTGTTGTCCCACTACTATTATTGCTGTTGTAATTTCTGATTGTATTGCTATTATTGCATTTGTCATTGCTATTGTTATTGTCAATGATGCTTTTATTGTTTCTGTGGTTGTTGATAATGTTTTTGTTGCGATTAATGCTTATATAGTTTTCATTGCTGCCATCGTTGTTGTGGTTTCTTGTTGTACTGTTGTTTTTGATCATGTCATTGTCGTTGCTTCATAGTTGTTGTTGTTACTGTCTTTGTCCTCGTTATAATTCTCGATTCTGATCTAGTTGTAGTCAATGTCTTTGTAGTTGTTATTGTTGTTGTCGTAATGAAAGTTATTGTGGTTATTGTTGTTGTTGTTTTCGATGCTGCTGTGGTTGTTGCTATTGTTGATGTTTCTCTCGATGTTATTGTGGTTGTTGTTATTGTCGCTTTCGTTGTTTTTGTTATAAAAATTTTTTGTTGTTGATTTTATTGATGTTGTTTTTTGACTTTATTGTCGTTGCTGTTCTTATTTTAGTTTTTACAGCTGCTGTTGTTATTGTTTTTGTAGTTGCTGTTGTTTATGTCGTTGTTGCTGTCGTTGTTGTTGTCGTTATTGCTGTCGTTGTTGCAGTCGTAACTGCTGTCGCTATTGTTATTGTATTTTTTGTTGTTTTTCTTTCTATTGTCGTTTCTTCTGTCGTTATTGTTTCCGTTGGTGTTATTGAACTTTTTTGAAAACAGTGAATTCAAATTTTGTGTGCTTGTTTCACTCACGATATCTTTGATCATCTACAACTCAAACTTTGTAGACGACTGGCCTTGTTATTATGCAACTGTATCTATATTTTATCGCGTTTATTTTTCTGTGTGCTATTGATTAGAAGCTAAAAATGTTTGCAAGTTTCGGTAAGCATATGTAATATGAATTTTGGTATCAATAAAATAATTTTCAGAAAAGATTTATTACTAATTACTAAATAAATAATCATAGTCCCTCACTAAAAATGAACAGTTCTTCACTAGAAATTATTGTCACTAAAAATTGTTGTCACTAAAAATCTTTGTCACTAAAAATCTTTGTCACTAAAAATAAGCAGTTTTTGACTAAAGATAAGAAATTAAAAGTTAAATAGTTTAAAGAAAATTTTGAAAATACGGAATCGTTTGCAGCTCAAGATTATTAGAATTACATTTTATCTGAACTTGGAAGTAACTGGTTACTTAATCTATTCCTATTATTATCAGAATATCTATGGTAGAATTTTGGCGTTAACGCGATAATCACGTACGACGCTGAAACGTTGAATAAAGGGGAGTTTTTCTATGGGGACGCAAAGACAAGAGGGAACTCCTTTTCGTTATCTTGAGTCATTCGGACCGATCGGCACCAACAACACGCGCATAGCAATAATTGCAGTCATTCCAAACCATTCGCTTTATTGGCCGAGATAATCTCATCGCTCTACTTCGACTTTCTATCCATTTTCCCCTCCTACGTGACTCCTAGGGCAGACAAAAATATGGACTTTTCGATACACTTGAGAAAACTGACAGTTATATAAAAAGGATTGCAGAAGGGTTGCAATGAATAGAAGGGAAATTACCTCAAAAAGTAACCTTATTTTATCGTCTATCGAGACACTCAAGAGTATAAGATAATGACGTTTACCACAGTAGTAAATACTATTGTACCTACTGCAAATTTGATTATTACGTAATTATAAATAATTATATGGAATATTTTTTGTTTACGTAATTGTTATGTAACTGCAAATTCAGTAAAAAATTTCTCATGAATATTAAAGACAAAAAGTTTGCTTGAATCAAAGAATTGTTTTGACATTCGGTCATGTAATATTGTTTAAAAGATATGAATAATATTTGTGTTAGTATTTTCTTGAAAAAAAATATATATATATTTTTACATCTATGGAATAATAATTAAAAACTATTGTAATAAAATATTTTCTACTTACGAAAGAATTCCATAATTGTAAAAAAGTGAAACTCTAAAAGATTGTTTTTTGAAACTTTGAAATATCTTGAAAACGACGAAAGAAGTTTGAAAACATGAACTACATTCAAAGTAAATTCAGTTTCTTCTGATAAGTTTGAGTTTCATTTCTAAAGAAAGTTAAGCATATGATTATGAGGAGAATACATTTCTGAAGATTGATTATTTTTATTGACTCTATTTTTGTTCTCACTTTCTACAAGAGAACGAACAGGAAATCAAATAAACGAATAAATAAAACAAACAAAATAAACCAAAGAAACTAATTCGAATAAAAAAACGACTTAAGCTAACATAAAAACGAACAAAACCCAAACAAAACGAAAAAAACAAATAAAACGGAAAAAACAAACAAAACTGACAAAAATAAAAAATAAAGAGAAAACAAACAAAACTAAACTAGCAAAAAGTAGCAGATCTAGTAAAGATGATAAGGAATCAATCAGCTAGTAAATGATTCCCAAGTTGGTTAGGACTAGGAACTATTGCACACATTTTTGACAATAACAACTACGAAATAATACATAAAAGTAAATGAATTTGATACCAGTCAAATCAATTAATGTCATAATACAGTGTTTCAGATGACAACCAAGAACTTAATTCTATTGACGATTCTGACATTAACTCCGTTAATTAATGGAAGTTTCAACATAACAGAGTTGAAAGGAAATCTTTACATGGAATACCAGGTGCAGTACACCAATAACACGAAGAATGGCGGCTGATGATTGGGATTAACGTCACTAATGTAAACAACAGGATCGATATGATAGAAAAAACTAAACAGATCAGTGAAGCAGCGTGTGCAATCCAGTGGGACCCTGAAAAATAAATAAATTTGATAAAGGGCACAATCGATAGACTGACGAGAGAACATGATTTATTAAACAAATTGCTAAGAGAACGCCGAATGAAAAAAGAACTCGCTAATTTTGTAGATGATATAGCTAAACCCTTATTTATAATCCTGAATAACATAGGCCTAGAATTAATTAAAAACCAATTTTTTCAAGTATACGATGACCAAAATCAAATGTCAAATATACTACCCAATCACACTAAAATTCTAAAAGTAATTCTGGATTCCTCATCAACAGACCACCAATTCCTTCAAACAGGAGTGAATAGAGAACTCGAATTATCAACAAACCTGCGAACAACGATAAATGAAACTATGACAGACAATTTTATAAATTCAAAATTAGTTATCATCACACTTTTAATTGACGAACTTAACGGAGATGTAGATTTGTCAATCAATGTAATTAATTATGGAATGTATGGAATAGTTCATCCCTTACTTTGAACCCCAAAAATTCTAAAAGATACTATACTGGAATTCGAAGATATCCACAGAACAAGATATCGTTTCGAGAACACAAGAAATCTACCAAAATATTATTGAATTAAGCGAAATTCAAGTGGCAATAATAAAAGGAATATATAACCTATATTCTATATAAACCTATATTCTAAGGATACCCGAAATTCAAAAAGGTCACATTTTCAGACTAATACTTATTTCAGATAAAATAAAGGATACTTATTTGGGACATACGCCTGAACACGAGTTTTATATAATAATCGACAATGATTCTTTCTTTCATTCATTCATTCTTTTCGCACGTGAAGTCGGTCGTTTTAACTTTCAATTGTTTTTCAATAGATTTTAATATTTCCTTGTATTAAAAAATGTGATAAATTCTAGTTCATTTTTTTCATTTTGTCCTTTTAAGTATGTGCAATAGGTTAAACATGCACTGCAAATTAGTGCACTAAATTTTTATTTATTACAAAATGTATTTAAAATTTCAGAGTGAATTAAAATTTGTTGTCTTTATTAGATTTTTGAAGAATCAATAAAGTTCTGATTAAAATATATAACAACTTGTGTATATAACATACTTGTGTAAAGTAACTTTATCAATTTTTATTTTAAATGTGTTTAAGAACAATGTATTTTTTAATCTAATATAAAAATTAAAGTTCCTTTCATAATAATAAAAGTTATTTAACAATGTTTCACTTATTTTGAAGGTGATTTCTTTTGAAGAATATGACTAATAAATAAATAAAAGAATTTAGTCGATTATTATATTGTAATACAATACAATACTTTAGACTTACTGGAATTACAATCATTACATTCATTCAATTTTTTTTTTTCATTTAATTTGCATTCTCTTTTCATTATCTAAAAGTTTAGTATTATGAACACAAAAATTGTCTGTGTATTGTAATGTTCATTTTAAAATAAATTCCATCTTTCTAATTTTTAGAAAGTAACATTTGTCAAGAGAGCTGATGCTGAGTAAGTGCCGTAAGTGATAAAACTGTGAATGACTCCGGTTTAGTCAGACTAAGTAGTAAGGGGCGTTTCGGTCAGCCCGCAGATAGGCAGAACGTGAAAGAAGCTACTGAGCGAAAGCAATCGAATTTCGAATCTAAGATTGTAAGATAAGCGTGATCAGTGTTACGAGCGTATGCGTAAAACCCCCTGCTGGCAATCCGACTATATTTCAGTAAAGTAAATCGGGCGCAATGAGTCAGAAAGGATCGAATCACCCACGCTTCGCTCGGGCAATCTGGGCACATGTCTTTCTCTCTCTTTTTTTCTCTCTGTCTCTCTTTTTTTCCTTTTTTTCACTCTTTCTCTTTTCTCTCTCTCTCCTTCTCTCAGCCTGGCACGCAGGTGTCTATCCGACCGTGGTTTTTTCCTGAAACCTTTGGGATTCCACTGCAAAGAAAAGAATAACTCTCTTTTATGATATTGCCACTCGGAACATGATACCCATTTGTCTGAGAAAGGACGCCCTCTGACTTTGCCAAAAGAACGCGACTCCCTGAAAAGAATTCCCAGAGTCGGGAGTCGAACACGCTCTTCTACTTTATGTCTAACGGACCGGAATATTGTTCTTGATGTATTTTGAAAATAGACAAATTTTTACGATTTTTCGAGCTTATGGTTCGTTTTGTAGCAAAATTGTCACAATAAACTTTGCCAAGCAACTAATTCTCAATTGACGAAATGCTAAAAGACGTCAGATTTTATTTAAATCAAATAATTAGTGCAATAAAAATTTGAGAACAATGAGAGCATCAAGGACAATATGCATATTGTTTTATTGAGTTTTAGTTTATTTGACATATTAAAGACATAGATAAAATAGAAAAAATTGAGTCGAAAAGTCCTTTACCACTTTTCAAAATTTTGAGCAGTTCTGGAGTTATGATAATTTGAAGTTGGACAATAGCGAGCGAGCTAGATATCCATCCCCTCTACTGTGACGATCGCGCAGCGGAGCGGTACCACTACGATGCCGCTTCGGTACCGTTGCAGACAGCTTATTGGTTAACTTCGAATCGCTGTAAATCCAGAACGGCTCAAAATTTTGAAAAGTGGTAAAAGACTTTTTGATTCAGTTTTTTGTTCCATTTATACCTTCAATACGTTAGCCTTGACAAATAGTTCTTTTTTTTAAAATTAGAGTTAACAAATTTACTCTAATTTTGTACTGAGAAAGATCCTCAGGCATAAATGCTCAAACTTAATTTTAAATAAATCTTATATCACTTTTTTGGCAAATACCGTCGCACAAGCTAATCAATTAAAGCAATTTAAAGCGTAGAACTTGTTTTTTTTTAGTAATTTTGAAATCTTATTTTTGTGGTCTCTCGATTTTTCGGTTTGAGTTTAAATGCATTTTTGGGATTTTTAATTAGATTAACAGAATTTCGGTTGAAATAATGGCGCTTCATTTACAGTATGCACCTTGTAACCTTTTCGTTACAAGGTGCATTAGGATTATTTAAAAATACATGTACATACAAATTACATGTTTTTCATGTAGTCATATTGATTTTTAATGTTTCCAAAATCATATATTATCCTGTTTATTTTGTTTTAACTTTATTTCAGTAATTTTTTTAAAATAATACATCATAAGAGCAAATATCGTACTTAAAATACCTTAAAGAATTCAATGATTTTAAAATCTATATAGAAAAGATTTACTTTTCATATTTCTTTTTATTTTTATTTTTTTTCCAATATACTAATTGACGATATGAGTCAAGTAACATTAAATTATCGTGAAACAAAAATCAATATTACCAGATAAATTATTAACCTCACTAATGAGTCCATTAATAATAGAACAGTTTACGGAACTAACACTGTAAATAAAAAAGCACTATAATAGAGAGCTATTGAACAATAGAAACAAGGTTTCCGAAAACCACATATTATTTTGAAATAACATAAAGTACAAAAATAGAATTGAAATACTGTTAAAAAAACAGTATTTCAATTCTATTTTTGTACTTTTAGTACACAAACGTAAATAAACTAATTTCGAGACATTTTTTTAAACAAATACTATTCATTATTCCAATTATAGAATAAGAGGAATATTGAAGTTTGATGTATTAGAAAAAGAAAGCGAGAAGAAATATTACGGGAAGAAATATTTTTGAAAGAAGAAGAGTTTCTTAAAGAAGGAAGAAATAGACACAAGATACTACTTTTCTGAAAGAAGAAGAAAAAGATGAAGAAGAAAGATATAAGAAAACGAAAATGCAGATAATAAGAGAAATAGTTTACAAAAGAAAGGTCAAAGCTGAAAAACAATAATTTTAAAAAGATAAAAACTTAACAGTAGAATGATCAATACGAACAACATAAATTTAAAAAATAAGAATAGTTCTAAAAGAAGATTAATTATTATGAAGAGAAAAATTCTTGATAAAGAATGTTTTAAGCAAAGGTAAGTATCTTTCAGATGACATAATTTTTACAAGAAGAACACTATTATAGATAAAGATTAGAACAGAGATAAAAGATAAAAGAAAGATTTACAGAAAAATAAACTTATCTTCAATTTGTTCAGAGTTGAAAACAAAAACATTTTACAAACGCAAAAAGGCCATTTTTGTAAAAAGTATTACATTCAAAAGAGTATTTGTAGGCACATTAAGTACTCTTGATTAATTAAAATTAAAGAAAACATCTTACTTTTTAATGGAGACGATTTCCGCTACATTTGAAGCGAGAGAATCCAAATTGAACAAATTTAAACCTAATTGAATAAATCGCAAGTAAATCGAATGGATTTGGACAAAATTGACCCGATTTAAAGCGTTTTAAACTTGCAATGAACAAAGATTCAAATCGAACGGACTTTTGACTTAGATTGAACTAATTGGATTCAAATTGAACCAATTTAAGCTTAAATTGAACCAATTGGATTCCAAATTTAACTTATACCAATTGGATTCACATTGAACCAATTTAAGCTTAAATTAAACCAATTGGATTCCAAAATTAACCTTATTCAATTCAAAATTAAATGATTTATACTTCAATTGAACCAGTTTAATTAATTTAATTTAATTCGTCCAAACGGACGAACTCAGATTCGTTTAATTGAACCGATTTGGACCCAAATTTAATCAATTCGGCATCAAATTAAAGTGATTTTTAATGAAATGGATTGAAATGTTTGAATTGACCGGTTTGACTTAAAATTGAACTAACTTGGAATCAAACTGAACAAGTTTGGATTCAAATTTGACAAATTCTGATTGAAATTGAACTAATTTTAAAATAAAATTGAACGGATTTGTATTCAGAGTGAATGGATTGAGATATGAATTGGACCGATTCGGATTCGAATTAAACTAACTTTGATTCAAGTTAAATCGACTTCAAATTCAACTAATTCGGCTTCGAATTAAACTGCTTTTTATTCAAATTGGACTGGATAACATTCAACGTAAATAGATTTAAATATAAATTGAACCGATTCGGAGTCAAATTGAACTCCAATTATAATCATGAACAAAAATAAGAGTTATCAAAAATTCTAAGCGTAACTAGTCTCTTTTGGACCAGGACATGCTTAATGTCGTACATAATCTACCTAGGTAGATGTCGCTTCATCTAAAAATTAAAAATTGTTCTATTCATCACACAGACTATGCTTGACCTATATAGTCAACTTCACTTTTCTCCGCGTCCCTAAGAGGGTACCACTTAAACCGCAGAAGAAACCATAAACTGTTAGACAACAAGAGATAACGAAAGGAAACCATGGAAGTCTGCGATAATAAGTATGCTCAATCGAAACCGCAAGCAGCGGGGCAAAAAGTAGTCATTTTATCCCCACCCCCCTCCACAAAAATTAACAAGAAACGTCTACTTACGGTACCAGGTGTTGAACCCTTGGTACCCCAGACTCCTTCTCACGCACTTTGACGCCGAAGATTGTCCAGAAATTTCTGGAGAACAGTCTAAAACTCCAACTAAAGAAGATTTTTAAAAAACTCGTCCGCTGTGAACGCGTGTCGAAATCTTTTGCAAAAATCTGCTAAACCGTTCTTTGAGACCGTGGACCGAGGAGCGGTAACAATCACCACTCATGCTGAGAATATCTCGCGGCACTTGTCTTGGGACGCCGCCAGAAGCCGCGGGGGCTCGTGGGATCGGTACGATGGTGGTGGTTTGAACCGCGGGGAGCGGGGGAGGGAATGAGGAAGGAGGAGATGATGGGCGGGCCGCCCCACCCGACTCCGTCGCCTGTGATTGGACTACCCCCGTCGGGTCTCCAGCAACCCCCGTGGACCTCAGCTCCCTCATTCCCAACACCCCTTCATGCACCTTCTCGTCCTCAACCACCTCCTCATGCACCTTTTCGTCCTTCTCCTTCACCTCTTCATGCACCTTCTCATCCTTCTTCTCCGCCTCGTCCTTCTCCACCTCCTCTTCTTTCCTCCGTTTTCTTTTACCTCAAGCTATTTCGTTCCTTCTTCATTCCACCTTTTCACCCCCTTCCTTATTCTTTTTTCGCGTTCCCTGATGCTTTGAAGCTGCTCGGCTGTAAGATATTTTGCTGTCCTTCTTACATCCTCTTTTTCGTATCCGTTCCAACGACATCGATCAATAGTGTGTGACAGATTTGGCGAATTTCGTGTTGTCAGTTGGATGGTACCAAAAATACCCGGAATATGTTGAAGTCACTTTTGATTTGGCAGCACGTCGACTCGCTCGTAAGCCCGGATCGAATGAAGCTATTAAAAATTCAGGTCTTTCAAAAGTTGAATTAGATCCTGCCTGGAAAGGATGACAGGAAATGCTGGGCAAATACGAAATAGACGTTGCAAACTGTCAAGACTCGGAATGAGAAACTAACGAGGTTTTACTATTTCGGAGAGGTGAATTTAGTTTCCTGGATCTTTTCAGTGTAATCTAGTAGGATTGTGTGCTTTGGGGGTCGAAAGGTAGTTTACCATCATCATTTGCATCATCCATCATCATCTTCATCATCATCTTTCGCGTTATCATAATCTTTAGCGTTATCATCATCTTTAGCATTATCGTCATCTTTAGCATTATCATCATTTTTAGCATTATCATCATCTTTAGCATTATCATCACTATCATATTTTTCCTCATCATCTAGCTGATTTTAATTTCGTCGTCGTAATTACATATTCAGTTGTTATTACCACCCACATACAGGGTAATAATTTCTTATGCAATTACTAATAGGTCAACAGCTTCGACTGCATTACAAGGTGCATCAGAATCAAGGAAGTGATAATTCTAAAAACGTAGACAGTCCTGTGGCGTTAATTGGAAAACCGAATCGAGTTTTTGGGGGTAAAAATCAACCCTTCGTTGCGCTGGCAAACCCTAATGAAGCGAGTCTTGGAGGTTAGCTACCGACATGCATGCCTTCGCGTCGTATTAATTGCCTGCCCTTTCCCCTCTTCCGCCCGCGATAGCGCATTCTTCGACAAATTGGATCACGCTATCGCATCAATACTCCAGAAACCATATACACCTAGGTAGATAAAACAACAAATGTCTCCTTACATCTCTAATATATCTCCTAATATCTCTTCCAAAGGACAGTTTCTCTAGTTGTGTTCCTAGAATGGAAATCGAACAAGTTAGGGAATTGGAGACTTGAATTTTTGTGTAAGAGAGCTTCAATTGTGAAGAATGGTTCTGTGCAAGATGATATCAAATCAGAGTAAATCATTAAGGTAGATTGATGCTATTGATCAAATTGTACAAATAGTGAGTCGACCGGCAATTGGGCGACCTGCCTATGTCCAAAATAAATCTGAGACCTTCCTCTTTTCTTGAAGTCTTATCTCTTCCTGATCACAAGGTACAATAGAACACAGTGATACTCATCGTTGAACGATTAAGGTAAATTTCTTGTCTTCCTATGTCTAAATAAAAAAATGTCCCCAATAATTTCACAACAATGAGCAATTGGACAACAATTAACATCAATCGATTAGTTAACAATAATTCTTTAGTACAATAGAGAAGAATCAGCAAGACCTTAAAGCTCTGTCCAGCTTTAATCAAAATCGTGACCAAAATGAGCAAATCGATCAACGGCGCCCCTGACGTTCAGGATTTGTGTAAGTCTAGCAGACACGATCGTCGGTCCCGGTCACACCAAGTACGTGTAAACGTCAAAAGTTCGCAATTAGCTGCACGATGAAGTGAAAGGAATAAACGGCGAGAGAAAAAATTGAGGGAGATTCGTGCACGAAAGCAGCGACGGCTAGCCCAACACGAAAGAATCTAATTGTTGTTCCAAGGGAAACCAAAAAGCCATAGGACCGAATGCCAAATTACCATTAACCCAGTGACACAACTACGTACTAGTCACCAAGTACTGGAGAACTCCAGAAACAAATCCCACACCGATTGCGAATCGTAATTTTTGCGAATCGAAGTTTCAAATCAATTTAAAATCACAATTTCAAATAATGGGAATAGAACTAAAATAATCAAATCACTACACGAAGGTCGTTGATTATTAATTGTGAATGCCAAGTTTTGGAGAGTAATGGATGGATTTTTGGAGAGGATGTTGGACTTAAAATGCTGAAATAATTTGATTTCTGTAGAAGCTTTGTGGAGGGAACATAATCTAGAACCGGAAGTACAATCTTCCTTAGACGATGGCTTTAAGGTTGAGGGAGGTTAGGGTTGCTGCGCGTAATTCCGTTAGGCAGACATCGGATCGATATAATCGGCAACCACCGTTCCAAGGCAGACATTTACCCCATCGAGACTTTCACCATGATTCTTCCTTCCAAATTCTATAGCACGGACCCTTTTCAAGAAAGGGGTGCATCACCCTTCCGAGGTATCCGACGGCCTGGCGGAATTCCTGATACCAATTCTACCCTCGATCAATGACCTTCGTCTTACTCAAATTCTTCCCGCACCCTATTTGCATTTAAATAATATCCAAAAGACATTTTGCGGTCATCAGAAGCACTGTATCGGCACCCAAACGAACAGCCACTTTTCTATCCAATGAGAAACATCTATCTTTATTTGCAATTTGACTCTACTTCAATCTCTTTTCACTTTGACTTGTTTCTACCTTTTTTCAGTATTAAATATCTCTCTTTTCAATTATTACCTTTACTTCTATCAATTATTAGCTTTAGATTAATTACCTTCATCTTTCTTTACAAAAATCTCAACCTCATTTACAATTGATTAGCGTTTCAATCTGTGATTTAAATAATTCGTGCTCTAAGAAGACTGTTTGGTCTGAATTTGAAAACAGAAATACAATTTTAAACCAGTTGTCATTTTTATAAGGAATATGATTTGTTTGGGGGATTTCTAGTTACAGTCTAGACTTCTAAAGCAACATTGCATGCAATCTAGCAGCGCGTGACAGTTTTCTACCCTGGATTTAATCTTTCTAATGATTTACTTTACAACTTACGATTTAAATAATTCATGCTCAAAGAAGGCTGTTGGATCGGGAATGGAAAAAAACAGAAAATTTTAAAGTAGCAGTATTTTCCTGATAAAAAATATCACGAAGAATTTCTTTATCTCACGAAAGCTAGATTTTCAATAAATAGCTTGATTCATTTGTTTCCTTACAAATCAAAGTAAGAGGGTTCCTTTCGCTTATCGTTTATGCCCTTTGGCTATTTTGATTGATTTACATAAAATCGATTGATTTTATCGATCCCTCTAAATCTGAGATTTGGGATTCTAAACATCTTTTTTATTAAAATAAATCTATCCAGATTACAAATTATAAAAGAAAATTGTAACATTGCAAGTAACATTTGCAAATAACATTGCAAGTAACATTGCAAGTAACATTGCAAGTAACATTGCAAGTAACATTGCAAGTAACATTGCAAGTAACATTGCAAATAACATTGCAAGTAACATTGCAAGTAATATTGTTATTCCTGATAGGATCCTTGTGGATCCTAACATTACGAATGTTGTAGGATCACAAGAAGAACTGTCATGGAACATGATCTTTAAGTAAATTATCCTAAACTTCAATTACTGTTGATAACCTGTAAGGGAAACAAAAGATTTGTTAGAGGCTGGACATGACTTAGATGATGGATCCGCTTCACATTTTGTTGCGGACCATCTAATTATACAGTTCTATTATCTCTTTTATGTTTTCTGTCTGGTGGAGGATCTGAATACGTTTTGTGAAAGTAATAAAAAAAGGAAGAAGGATAAAGAAAAAGGAGAATAAGCATCATCGATGAGAAGCTGAAGCATAATGATGCCGAAAGATTACCGACATGGACAATGGATCTAGTGCAACAAATGGAAGAGAGCTGGGTTCGAAATACCGATGATAAGATGATTGGAGACAGCCACTCGTATGAAATGAAGAAAATTTAGAGACGCGAGAAGTAGCACATCCCGAGACCTAGACACTACTGAACCAGCCCCATGGCAAACCTTGTTAACGACAGTCGACAACCAAGTTTAAACTTGGGGTAACAATTCCCCTACTCGTTCCCTTTCCCTGTCTCTCCTTCACTTACTGTCTCCTCCACTTGTTGTCTCTCCTTCATTTTCTCTTTCTCCTTCACTTGCTCTCTCCTTCGTTTGCTCTCTCCTTCACTTGCTCTCTCCTTCACTTGCTCTCTCCTTCACTTGCTCTCTCCTTCACTTGCTCTCTCCTTCACTTACTCTCTCTCTCTCTCCTCTCTTATCCTTGATATTTCCTTCTTGTCCTTCCTGTCCTTCCTGTCCTTCCTGTCCTTTAGATTCTGTATTTGTTGTTCTACCAAAGATAATGCAATAGAAGTTGCAGAGGACTACATGTCCCTTAGGATATGTTGCTTCCAATTCCCTAAGGATCTTGTATCGCCAGTACTATCCGGCTTCCATTTGTGCTACAGATGGAGCAAAAGGTGTGAAAGAAATTGCTTGGAATTCCTTTCACTCTAAGCATCCTTTATTCCCGAGTATTCCTTAAACCTAGATTTATTAACTTGAGGATTCCTTAAACCTAAAGATTTATTAACCCAACTCTTTCCGTCTCAACTAAACAAAGAGTCCGACTTTGGGCATGTCGGGAACTCATCTCATCTATTAATATATTCGTAATCACCTCTCTCCCACCTCTTCCTCCACTAATTCTTCTACCTCATCACTGGGACATTTGATTCATTACAATAATCTTCTGTACATGTAGCTAAATGTATCGATTGATATTCTATTTCCATGGATTCCTTTATTTTGCTTCCTCATAGGGAAGCATTGTTTTTTTAATTTTTTTTTATTATTCCTTTATTTGAAGTGCTGCCGAGAGCCAAGAGAGTTCTCCATTCTTGAGGATTCCCTGACCTAGAGATTCCTTGACCATTTCTTTAAACCTACAGTTGCAAAGTTAAGCTTCCAGAAGAAATAAAGAATAGATACAATATTGAATAGAGCAATTGAATTGATGGCTAAGAGAAAGTCTTCTAATGGAGTGGTTAAAGAGACATCTGGAGTTGTTGGTAGCGAGCGATGACCGCAAAATTAAATCTGTTTCAACAAGCGTAGGAGTGAGAAGAGTTGAATAACCAAGTTCAGCGTAACCTTCGTAGCCGAGCGTCAATGCGAAACTTGGTAACCGCGCAACAAGAAAGAAGTAACTATCGTTGAGTCAGACTAGTTTGTTCAATGGCACGATGGGAAGGGGGTTCAAAGTTCTTCGTAAGAACAAGAACAAGAACAAAGTTCCCGCCGACACCCTGCCCCCTCCTGGAGATATACGCAGCCAACTTGGCGCAAGCATCACCTCACCTTGGAAACTTTGGCTAAAACCAAATTCCACGTGTACGACTGTTCTCCAAAACTCATTGTATCAACCACTTGAAGAAAGCCCCAAACTTCGCGATCCCAGAGACTTCGATACTTCATCGAGTAGGCCACAACTTGTCGGAAACTGGTACAAAGCAGGAAGAACAACGTCCCGAAAGTCAAAAAGTAAACATTGTTGATATAAAGTTTCCTGTCCTACTCCAGTTACCAAAAAATTAGGGTCACCATTTCACACTTTTGGGATTCCAATCACAGTTTGGTAATTGTTGGAATCGATTTACTGATTATGGGGTACAGTTTGCTAATTGTAAGAATGGAGTCGGATTATCTATTAGAATTTTTTAACTGTTAGTAAAATTACCTACAATTAATTATGAACTATAGTATGAAACAAATGAACTACAATTCGCTAACTTTAGAGCTAGATATTCAAATTAATAATTCAGATTTCCTGACGATGGACCTTTTTCTAATTGTAAATCACAATTACTTAATTATGGAAAACGCTATGAAAATTAGAAATTACATTTTTCTTACTGAAAATCTTTTTGTAATTGTTAATCACAATTATGTAACCATATGTTACAATTTCTTAAAAGAAGATTTTAATTATCCTAACTATAGCTAATAATTTTCTAATTATAGAGTAATTTTTCATATGAAAAAGTTCTATTTTATTAAAATTAAAAAGTAAAAAAAACATATTTGTTTGAAATTAATTGAATCAAAAAAAAGCAAATTTCTGCTAACAATATTGTTTGCCGTGGATAACTTCTGATATAAGAACTAAAGATTATAAAACTTAAGTTGCAGATTATACTGAACGTTTTAGTGGCAGAGAAAAATAAATGTTTGTAAGAATTTTTATTGTGAAAAAATATGGTCATGAATAAATTATTATTACTAAAAAATGAATAGTATTTGTAACGTGCTCCGAAGAAAGGGACCTTGGAAGCGAGAGATTATAGGTTATGTTTGATGATAGTTTTAATTTTATTAAAGCTTGCTTTTTAATTACTTGTGATAAAATAGAGTTCTTTATTTACATTTTGTACGTATACTATCAAGAAAACTATTTTTTATTAAATAATAAAAATAAATAACAAATAATTACAAAGAAAGCCTTAATCGATTTTAAACTATCGTGAAACATAACCTATAATCGTGTGCTTCCAAAGTATTTTTCTTCGAAGCTTATCGCATTTAATAAAAATTGTTTTATTTTAAGTTAAGTTTTAATGAAAATCGTTATAAAGAATCGATATAATATAATACAATAATCGATATAATATAATATAATAATCGATATAATATAATTAAACCTAAATCAATTTATAAGTTATGCCGTAAAGTGAAGAAATAATTTTGGAAAATTCGCTTAGTCGAAAAAAATTGAAGTTATGGAATAAAAAATAATAAATAGTTACGATTCAGAAAAATCAGAGAAATGTATTTCTATAAAATTTGTAAGAATTATACAAGTAATTATAATTTTTTTATGACAAAAGTCTTTAAAAATTCACGATTCTAAAAGTTATTGATATTATATTTTCAATAATTTTGCGATTCTTAGTCGTCACGGAAGTCAGATTTCTAAAGTGCTAAAAATTAAAAATAACAGATAATGTAATTAGAGTGCGAAAAATTATTATTTGTAACTTTTTGTTTACCACAAAATACTTTTTAACAAAAAATCTTTAAAAAAGTTATAAATGAAAATATATTCACGCAGTAATTAAATTAAATTAAATTAAATTAATTAATCGTTAAATAATTGATATTAACGCTTTGGATATGATTGATAAACATTTTTGAAAGATGTATTGATAATATTATGTATACCTGCTAGTTACATTTTTCCACTTATATATTTGTATAATTTTATGAATATGAAAACTCGTTTCAAAATTAACTAACAATCCGAAATTCACAGGCAAAACACAGGCCAACATATTTTCATGAAAAAGTAATAAAAAAGGAACTGCTAATGAAAAAAATTTGGAATAAACAGAAAAAAAGAATAGGAAGGAAAGGGTCAAAATAGAAAGAGAAAAGAGGAAAGAGGAAAGAAATAAAAGGAAAGAAGAAAAAAGAAAGAAGAAAAAGGAAAGAACAAAAAGAACAAAAAGGAAAAAAGAAACGAAAAAGAAGAGAAAGTAAAGAAGAAGGAAATAAGAAGTGAACAACTGTTAATAAAGAAAAATTGGAATAAACAGAAAAAAAGAATAGGAGGTAAAGGGTTAAAATAGAAAAAGAAAAAAGAGGAAAGAAATAAAATGAAAAAAAAGGAAAGAAGAAAAAGGAAAAAGGAAAGAAGAAAAAGGAAAAAAGAAAAAAGAAACGAGAAAGAAGAGTAAGTAAGGAAGAAAGAAATAAGAAGTGAACAATTCATGGAAAAAAGGAAATAGGAATGGAAAAGGGAAAGAAGAAAAAGAGAAAAAAGGAAAAAAGAAAAAAGAAACGAGAAAGAGGAGAAAGTAAAGAAGAAGGAAATAAGAAGGGGACAATTCATGAAACAATAAGGAAGGAATAATGTGAAAAAGAAAAAATGAATTAAAAAACAAGTAAAGATGTGGAAGAGAACCAAAGGAATAAAAAAGAACTAAGGAAGTACACAGAATTAAGGAAGTAAATAAGTAAGAAATAACTAAAAAAGTAAAAAGGAACTAAAGAACTAAAAAGGAACCAAAGAAGTACAGAATCAAGAAAGTAAAACGTAAAGCTAAAGAAAGTAAGAGGTAAAGCTAAAGGAAGATTAAACAGACGCAAAATCGAACTGCAGAAGAAAGAAGAGAAGTAAAGAAGCTAAAAAAGATATAAATTAAAAAGAATAAAATAAATAAAAGAAAGGGAACAAGGAATCACCTAAAAACAGATTTCCGAAATAGTCCCAAAAGAAATTGCATCCTAAAACGAGTAGCAGAAAAGAAGTTGGATAACTCACGGGGTAGCGGTCCAGGAGCAAAAGCCGTCGGCAGCTGGAAGCTGCAGAGAGTAGACTCCAAAGAGGCAAGATGGAAGTCTAATGTGATGAACTTTTGAGAAGTAAATTAAGATGGTACTTTTAGTAATAATGAAAATGATCACACTTTCGTCAGTTACAGGAAAAGCGAAGTTGACGTGGACATGGAAAGGTATTCTATCGTTACAGTCGTCCGAACCGTCGCGCCGCGATGTCGACGAAAAGCGCCGATTTTCGACGAGCCACCCCGAAAGTACAGCTCTACCAGCAGAGCTCCACGGCGACGACGACCGCCAAGGAAAAGGAGGAAGAGGAACAGCAAGAGGAGAGGCAGAAAGAGGTGGAGGATTTTGCGACCGTGTTAGTGAGGATAGCACTATACCTTGGTCGAGTGAGGCATGTTGTGTTCGTGAGAAGTTAGATTAGAGGAGAGTGTGCTGGTGGACGTGAGCTCAGTTTTGAGCCGGTGGTCGTGAGTGTAAAACTTTTCTTCACTGTGTTCGTACGCACGCATCGACTCCAGAGAGAGAAGCTCCAGATGGAAAAAGAGGGAGAGGCAACATCATCCCGAGAGAAAGGGAGACGGACAGAAAGCTGGTGATAAAGAGCCATGAAGAGAGATGAAAATAGAAAGAGAAAACCAGCCACCAGGAGGTAGCGCTGGAAAGAGAACGGGAATTAAAAAGAAAGAGACGGCAACAGAAGAAACAGTGCGAGAGAGCAAATGCAACGAAAGGAGAGCCGGAGTGAGAAAGGAGAGGGAAAAGTGAAAGAGAGAGAAAAGGAAAAAAGAGAGAAAAGGTAAAAAGAGAGAAAAGGCAAAAAGAGAGAAAAGGAAAAGAGAGAGAAAAGGGAACGAGAGCGAAAAGGAAAAAAGAGAGAGAGGACACAGAAAAAAGTGAAAGAGAGACAGGAAAGACAGAAATGTGGAAGAAAGAGATGAAAAACAGAAAAAGGTAAAGGGAGACAGAAAAGTGAGAGGGGAATAGGAAAAGAAAGACGAACGAGAAGAGAAAAAGAGAGAAATGAGGAGGCAGAGAGAGAGAGGAGGGCGTAGCACGATTCCGCTGCTGCGGAGACGAGCTTCCAAGCAAAACGCGTGGTCCACCTCGAGTTATTTCCTTTTCCCGTGGCAGCAACCACCCTATTTCAACCCACCACGTCAACCCTCTGGTGCCGCCTGGGCCCCGCAAATTATTACCAGCCGCAGGTGCATTTTTTATCGACTTCAGCTCCAAGGCGAGGTCGAACCAGATTCAAGCAGAGAGAATGGATTGGTTTCAGATTTTTTCTTGATAGCCGAGACTACAAAAAGATCGGAACATTTGAAAATGACGCCTTGATGCGAAAATTGATTTCCGCAATAATCACCTTTGGACATTGCAAAGAATGATCGTCAAGCTCACCATTTTTTGTAGTAGTTACGTTCCGAGCCTGACGAGATCAACGATATATAGACGAAAGTGTTTAATAAAGAGAGACCTAATTACTGCGTTTAGTGGTTTCTTATTTTATAGAATCTTCAGGATTCGCTACCGAAGCTCAGTAGCTAATCCTGAAGTTTGACATTGATGCTGGACTTTGAAAATTGCAACTGAGCTTCGTAAACTGTCAACTGCCATTCGGGAATTGATACTAAGTTCAGGAAATTGTTACTGAGCTTCGGAAAACGCTAGTGTACTCCGGGAATTGTCGTTAACTTTTGGTATTTGCTACTAAGCTTTGAGAGTTATTAATATTGTGCTTTGGAAATTGTGTCCAAGCTTCGGGAACTGTCGCTGGACTTCGTTTGTAGCTTCTGCGCTTCGGGAATAGTCATTAACTGTCGCGATTTGTTTTTGACATTTGAAAATTATTCCTACCATGTCTCGGAAGTTGTGGCTGCGCTTTCAAAGTCGCTATTTTGCTTCGGGATTCGCTATTATACGTCGGGATTAATCTTTAACTGACGGGATTCTCTACTAAGTATTGAGAATCGTGACTATTATGCTTTGGACAATATATTAAAATATTCATATTATGTAAGAATTACATCTTTACACATATTCAACGCATATTGCACATTCATAAATAAATAAATATAACATGATGTATTTGTCAACAAATAAAATATAAATATAATAAATAATTAAAATAATATAACGATGTCATTGACATCACAGTCCAATATATGATTACAGACGATTAGTGACTTTTGACTATTTTGATGCTATTTCCCAGACGTTAAAAAAGAAACTATTGTATTAGTATTATGTTTTGGGAGATGTGGATGAGCTTCAGAACTAGTCGATGAGCTTCGGGAGTCGCTACTACGCTTTAGGATTCACTACTCTGCTACGGGATTCGCTACGCTGCTTCGGGATACGCTACGCTGCTTCGGGATAATTCGTAAACTATCGGGATTTGCTACTTATTATTGAGAATTATTACTATTATGCTTTGGGATTTGTGGATGAGCTTCAGGAGTTACTTATCTGCTTTGGGATTAGTCGTTAAACTACGAGAGAAATGTGCGAGTCAAGGGGACTCACTTTAATCAAACACGCCGAAACGTGAGAGGCTAGGGGACTCGCTTTAATCAAGTACCATGAAACGTGAGAGGCAAGGGGACTCACTTTAATCAAGCACGCCGAAACGTGGGAGGCAAGGGGACTCACTTTAATCAAGCACACCGAAACGTGGGAGGCAAGGGGATTCACTTTAATCAAGCACCCCGATGGGAACAGAAACTACTACGTCCACGTCGTTGTTCCTGGATTGCACTAAAAGTAGTTAGATCAGTTTTTAAAAATTAGTTCATCATATTGTGTCAGTTATTTTGAATTTAATAATCTGACTTATTATTCGTTTTCAGCAATCCCTAATTTAAATAGCTATATCCTTGCAAGGAATAAGGAAAATTCCCGCCCAGTACCTAGTAATTACAATAATACATCACATTTACTCCACTACTACTATGAACATTTAACACTTCAAGATCTATGACCCCATAACATTTTGCTTCTCCAAAAAAGTGTATCCCCTACAAGAAAGTAGATTTATTCTGAAAACTCATGGAAAAATCTGTATCCACCTAAAGCGTCTAATGAAAATATTATTGTGGTATCTAGTGTGATCTACAATGTTATCGGGCAATCGTGGATTCTGTGAAATGGGCGTTCGTTTCCTGAGCTACCGAACGTTGAATTTAATGCAGATTAAGGAGTGCGGGGTGGAGGGTCCTTTGTAGAAAGCGTTTCGTTCGGTATTAGCCTGGAAGTAGCTCGTAGAACCAGGGTATTACCTGGAATTACGTCTCAATCTACCATGGCCGTCGACTAAACTAATATTAAAACTTTTAACGTAGTTAGCGCAGCCCGTGGTTGCTTTACCGTCCGTGAAGCTCCACTCTGTGCACGGCTGCATTGACCGTTACCGGACTTTGATGTGTTTCCTGCGAAAATTCACTTCCAAGTCATAAATTACCTCTAGAGGGCCATGACGATCCCTCTGCTTCGTCTATTGAACACTTAAAACCTTTCGAACCGCTCTCAATACATGTAAAACGTCTCTCGATTAACTTGTAAATTTTCACCAAAAGCGAAACATCAGCTACTCGTTATTTTATCAAAGAGAACGTATTCCGTGAACTTATTGTTAGTCAGTTCATTATCAACCCAAAAGGGCACAAAATTAACCGTCAAGCAAGTTGGACAAATTTTGATTCATAATCTCTGAAAATGTTGCAGTGAACTTTTCTTGATTGAAAAACAAACAAATTATACGGAATGTTTCAACAACCAAACAAATATGTAATTATTTTAGATCTCTTTTTAATTATCCAAAGAAAGTGTTGGTCTTTCAGGGAGAAAAATTGCAACTATTTAAAATTTTTTATGCTCTCTAAAGCAGAAGCTTTCCAGTGAACGTTAGCCTCCATTTTATGATCATTAAAACGTAAAAAGCCATTGCAGGGCAGTCTGTAGTCCGAGGATCTGCAAGAGCAGTGACGAAACGTCTTACCCCACCTTGAGATGCACCCCTCCAGTGCAAAAGCTCTCTGCGATTTTCACTCACCCTCTGGCGCATCCAGATCCTCAGGAGTTCCCCTCTCATCCTCCTGGAACCATCCTCTTCTTATCCAGGTACCACCTTCTCTCTCTGTCCTCTCTAGCGACCTGCAACTCCACGCAGGCGCGGAATCCCACTCTAAAAAGCTCTAGGATGGTTCCAAGCTTCTTGCCCCGCGTTCCACGCCTCCCACGACAGGCTTACTTCCGCCAACTTTTTGTCCCGTAAAGGAGGAGAGGTATGTACACCAGGTGTGTGTTGGGAATAGTACCTAAGCGCTGCGAAAAAAGCTCCGAAAGAGGGTGGAGCACATGAGAGCTGGAGGTGAAAACAAGAAAAAACAGAAACTTTCCACCATCCTTTTTCCCAGTTTTTCTTTTTTTTTCCTTTTTCGTTCTCGTATCATTTGCAGAGGAAGATGGTGTCTTGGTGCAATGGGGAAATTATCTGTACAGGAGGTCGAAACTCGAGGACAGTAGAATTGTCTTTTTTAGCAGTACTCCACTTTCACCTTATTCTTGTTTCAAAAGTTTAGTTAACACGCTTTCTCGGGCAGTTTTCTGCCTTCAAAAGTTTGCGGCGCATTCGATTCGCGTGTAATGCGCAATTATGCAAACTGGCGACCTCCGAAGGTCACAGGAAAGTGAGAAAAAATTCGTCGTCGCAAAGTATGTTAATGACCGAGGAGTGAAATAAAACGAGGGTCAGTCGGGCGGCAAAGTTCAACCTCCAAAGTTTAGCCGTTCATTGCCGCTCAACTCCTCGCGGATATTCATCCTAGAAACTATTAACTCATTTTCTTTTCCACAAGATGCCCTGATAATAACAACTGCTGCTCGTTTGCTTCATTACCTACTTTTTTGCACGGTCTGCTTGTTTTTTGATATTCACGTCTTGTTTTCAAAAACTAGTTCGTATTTTTAACTGCTTCTTTTTTGTGGAGATAATTTATAAAAATAATTAGGGTCTTTTTCAAAGTTGATAAAATATACCATGAAATTAATTTCTTTGAAGAAGTTAGGTGCAAGTTAAAATTCCTAAGTGTTTAGAGCTGCGTTTGTGAAAAACATGCTTAGATTGATATTTTATAAGAATATAATTAATTTCTTAGTAGTAATTTTTCGAGTAGCTCTTCTGTTATCTCTTTTAAGAACTTTGGGAGTAAATGTTGTATTATATACTTTTTTAGTTTTCTTGTAACGTTCTTATAATATTTTGTTAGTTTGTTTAGAAAATTCTTTTTGTCAATTCCAAGGTGAATTTTATCAAAAAAATTTTGGACTATCTACGGGTTCTCCAATTAGTTCAGCTTGTGCAAATCTAGTTATGGAATATTTAGAATAAAAAACATTAAATAAAATTAAATAGAAAATTACTCATTATACATTGATGACACTGTAATTTGTTTACCAAAAAATAAAGTAGATTATTTTCTTAAAACCGTTAACTCAACGAGAAATATTGAAAAATAAAATTTATTTTGGTCTGTTCGATACATTAACTTTGATTCAGAACACTGGTTAAAATACCAACTAAGTATTTTATTATCGCCTTAACGGATCGTGCAATCAAATTATCAGATGAAAAATTTCACAAGGACAATCTTAATATAGTTAAATCTGAATATCTTAATATAGTTAAAGAAACTTTTGTAAAAAATGGCTTTTCAAAAAATATACTAAATAAGAAAATTTGAAGAAAGAATATAACTACTAAATTTCAAACAATAACACATTATTTGTGTAAAAAATATATTTATTTATGCGACACAGGCGTATTGTGGTCACTTTACCTACCTGTATAAACGCATCCTAAGTTCCTTCTTATAGCCCACAGGTCAATAATGTACCCATTATTACCCTAGGGTAATAATAAGCACTTTATTGACCTACAAATATGCTCTAGGGTAATAAAGGGTACTTTATTGACCTGTGAGCAAGGTCAGTAAAGTACTCATTATTACCCTAGAGTAATAATGGGTACATTATTGACCTTTTTGGCTATGTGGAGGAACTTATCATGTGTCAATACAGGTAGGGTAGAGTGATCACAATACGACTTTGTTGCATAAAATATCGTATGTATCATGTGTCATAATATACTATTTCAAATGTCAAGCCAAACCATTATAAATAAAGCATGTGTTAGAGTTTTAATAGAGGTGGTTCAATGTGTGTCTAGATCCCTGAAAATGAGATTAGTCTATCAGGTCTAGTAATGAAATTTTTACATTATCAATATGTTTTGTAAAAAAGTAATTTTTTAAGGTTAAAATTTTTTGAAACAATTATTTTAATGTAAGTACAGCTTTTTCTATATTTCGATAATACAATTTAATAATGATATTCCTTTCTAATTTAAATTATTTGCTAACATTTTGATTATTTTAATTTTAGTAGATCATGAAAAACTTGATAAGGGTAGCGGAAGCTTCCGGAACGTCGTTATAACTTTGATTCTTTTATTAATAAAATAATTGTACGTGGAAGAAATTGGCCTACAAACTTTTTTTTTTTTGATTAATTTTTCCTCTTATACAACTTTTCCTTTAATTTAACTAAGTTATTAAGAAATCTAATTGTTTTGGTTTAATCTGGCCACCAGACGGAATCATTTATTAATTACCTTATAAGCGGAAAATTTCCAAATTTAATTTTTTTAATTCAGGGAAGAATTTAAGTAAGGTAATATTTCAAAAAGTTCTTCCTTCTTAATCCCAGAAGACTTTTTTTATATTTTCTATTCAAGTTATAGTATTCAATTAATAGAATCAACTTTGTAGTTACATGTTGTTCTTCTTCACACCGGTCCTGAACCAACTTTAAATAAAAGTTCGTACTACGCAAAATTTTTTTGTCCCGACTATTTTGTAATATTATTCTGAAGAGTTTTTGTCAATTAAAAAAAAATTAGTCAGGAACTTTTCAAAATAATCTTGAAATTCTGTAGTGATTTTCTACTAGCGTCTTTTGTTAACCTTTTCTAGTATTCTCTAGTAATATGCGTACTTTGGTGAATCTGAATCAATTCTGGATGTGAGAATTCTAATTCGATTCTATTTTATTCTAAAAATATCAATGTTTTCAAAAACCTATTTCTAAAACTGTTGTATCATGGTCGCGGTATTTTTAAGCACTCATTGTCATTACGAAAAAAAACTAAAATTAAAAACAACGGTTTTCGATCCTTCTCATAGAATTACCCAGAAGCGTCAACTTTGCTTGAAAAATATCTTTGACATGATAAAAAAACGGGGGATAAATGAATTAATTCGTCAAGAGGACTGGAAGAATCAAGGAAGGAGGTAGTCAGCTAAGAGACTTGATTCGATTTGAGAAGGGGGTGTCTGGAAACTCTCGAGGGCCGTGGGATAGATATAAGAAAGCAAATATTGGATATGGTTAAATACACGCGTATTTGTGCGTAAATACAAGATACAAGGATGCGTATATGAGTGTAAACAAAAGGGAGAACAAGACCACATATATCCTGAACGAGACTGCCAGCAGCCCAGGACATAAATCCATCCGTTTGTTATCTCCACTTTATCCTATTCTTGGACCACCTCTTTCTAACTCTCTGACCTCATCGTGGCTTTCTTATATCTCAGCTGGGCACCTTCAGGCGTTCTTTAAATCTAGATATCAGCTCCAAAAATGGACTTTAGATTCCCTTCGCGATCCAGTCTGTTGCAAATTTTTCACAGAAAATTTTATTCTTTTTCTGCTGCTTATCCTTTTAAATTTTGTTTAAAAAAATCTTTGTTAAAAATGTGAATTATATTTTTGGATCAATCGCAGGACGACGGGTGGGTTTTGTAAAACATTTCTTTGTTGAAGGTGGATTCGTCTCCATCTAATTATTGTTTACAATGATTCAGTGCTCAAGTGTTTCATTTTCGTGTAATTTACCCTGTAACGAATATCGCCTGAGAAGAAAATTTGCGAACTCGTACGCAAAGACGATCGGGTAAGAACTAAGTCTTGAAGCGGAAATACTTTTAATAAAACTACCACTTCTGACAACCCCCACGAATCGATATCCGCCAATCGCAAAGAACTTCCCCGGCACCGCGCGATTGACCAATCGGAGGGAGCCCTACGCCGCGCACGCGTCGCGCCGGGTATAAAGATCGGCGGAACCGTGAGATCGAGGCATTCGACGTCGAGCAGTGTAACTTCTCGGGTCCTCTCTCAAGAGTGGTATAACCACTCTGAGGGGACCAAGACGGAGAATCGTAGCCCAGTGCGGGCGTATTTCTTACGTTAAGACCTCCACCAAAGCAGTGTAACTGCTCGGAGCCATCTCTCAGCGTGATACACTGAGCAACGACGACAACGACATCGACGAGAACACGGACGACGACGGGTTGCCTAGACGCAGGCAAATGAATCGACTCAGACGATGATTTTAATAAAGATGTATTAATCCTTTTTCTTTCCTGTCAGGGCTGTGATAAAATCGCATCACCCTGAGAGTAAAACTCACGAATACAAAAGGTGAGCAAAGCTCACCAAAACGAGCAAAGCTCGTACGATCAGTGGCGAAGCCACTGATAATGACGCTTACGATTTACCCCTTTTGATTTCGCGATTTATAATTTCATTCTAATTACGTCTTAATTTCCGTTTCAAAACGCGACGAGAACGCGGAAATCGTACATTCGACAGCGCGAATGTGACGTGCGCTTTTAATTAAGAAATTCGTGCGACTTTAGTTTTTAATTGTTCTTTTTGTAATCACTTGTATATGATAAACTCTTTGTAAATAAATTTCATTTTGTAAAATTAACACTTTAATTTTAATTACGACGTTAATGTGTGGCGATTCTCCTCAATCTTAAAAGAACTCTGGTCCGACGAGTTATATCCGCCAAAATTTGCATAAAGAGGAAAACGATCAGAGTAAAGTTTCGTTACAACCCGGCCGATGATATATTATTTATATGTCAGGCACTTTAAATGTTTTCGCAAAAGAATCAGCATTAAAACCTTTTTAAGGACATAAATCGGTTTTTATCGTTGATAAAAATTGACAGTTCATTAATTAGAAAAATCTTGTCTTACAAAAGTAAATTTATCATCTGTTGCCACTGCGTATTAAATTTTAAAGGGAAATATTTTGTGCAGAAGAAACGACGAGAATTCTCGTCAATTGAATGAATTAGGAGAAAATCCAAACTGTCTCTGTAAAGAAGTGGCTTCGCGATATTAATTGATGCAAGAAATTAGGTTTAAGATCCCCAAGAATGATTGATCGCGTAATGAGAAATCCCTAATAATGACTGCGCCGTTTTGAGGTCCCGTAGATAGGGAAACGGGGGAAAGGTATTAAGAAACGGCATTAGATTATAATTTATATTAAAATCTGTGCAAGGAGATAAAGAGAGAAAGCACGGGGATGTCCCTACCGTCGAACGTCGTCTTCGCGTCCGACCTCAACCCTTGTACAATGGCGTAATTTACTCTCCAACTAAGCACCACTTTATTCATTATATAAAATTTTATTAAACATAAAATTTTAATGCACCATCTTCTTTTCATTTTCAAAACGAATATCTTCCATTCAGACATTTAATGAAGACATTTAATTGGATATTATCTATTATTATTCAAATTATTATTGAAATTTTTATTATACTTGATAATACTACGAACAGTAAACGTGTACGAACAGGCTCGAATGAATACGAAGCATCCCGAACGTATACGAAGAGTCGCGAATGTTTCCGGAGAATGTCGACTGTTTGCGAAGCGTTCCGAACGATCGCGGAGAGTACCGAAAGTATACAGGAAGACTCGAACGTGCACGGAGAGTTCCGAACGTAAACGCAAACTTTCGAACGTGAACGAAGAACCACAAATGTTCGCGGAGCGTCCCGAAAGTATACGGAAAGACTTGAACGTGTACGGAGAATCCCGAAGGTATCCCAAAAGTCCATGGGGGGATTCGAAAGTAGACAAAAAGTCCCGAACGTTTGCGGAGCGTCTCGAGAGTGCTTGAAGAATCTCGAAAGTGTACGGATATTCTCGAACCTAGACGGAGAATACCGAACACCTACCGAACGCTTTAGAATGCTTCAGAAGTGTACGAAGAGACTCGGAACATCCCGAACGTGTACTGAGAGCACCGAACGTTTATGGAGAGTCCCAAAAGAGTGCGAAAAGTGTCGAAAATGATTAGAAATTTTGTTATGATAATTTTGATTAAAGAAATATATTTTTGTAATGAAGCAGTATGTTATACAATAATATTTTGTTGTAGTAAATTTTTCAAAGTTTAATTTAGAGTTACGCCAGTGGGCAATAATGAAGGGGGAAGGCCAAGAAACGTTCTATGGTGGAAGAGAGAAAGCACAAGGACATAGCGGGGTGGCATAGAAGACGCGGTAGGGACCAACGATTAAACGTAATGGGTTAAAGCCCGAAACTTATTCCAGTTAAGATATTAAACCCTTTCGATCGATACTACCGTCCGGAAATTAAAGATCATATTTACAAACGAACCCACGTAAAAAATAATCATTTTTTCACTGGTATGTTGATTTTGTAGTATGTTGGTATTTATTCGATTATAGGAAGAGTAAATGAAACACTAAATCTTAAATGTAGTGCAACGTTTCGGTGTTTTGGTTTAACACCATCATCAGGCCACTTTTATTAACAACAAAATTTTTTTAATTAGTTTTTACAAATTGGATCGATTTTGGTATAAATTAATAAATTATGCAATTCACAAAAAATACAAAATGCGTAAATAAATAAATAAACAATAAAAAAATTTTAATATCTACCTTGTCAAAAGTTGAGACAACAAATTAATACATTTGTAATATATCAAAGTAAAACCGTCAAGGAAATTAAAAACGAAGTTAATGCAACACAGCGACATTTTTCGCTAGAGGCAAAAACAAGACTAAATTCCTAAGAAGATAATTCGTATTTTATATACAGAGCTCAAGTAAAGTCAATAAACTCAAACCAAAATAATAGACGTAAAGTCAAAATCATTCCTTCAGTTTCCAGAGTAAAGGAAAATAAGTGTGGCTAAGAAATGTGTGTTGATTTGTTTGATATTTAATTTATCGCTTCCTCATAAAGGGAGTATTGTTTTTTACATTTATTTCCGTAAAAAACGTGTTTTGAATTCTCATAATTCTTGAAATCACTTGTTGGTATCAGGAATAATTTTCGGTAAGTCAGTCTTATTTGAATTTTGTATAGGAATATGTGCAGACACGTGGCACACTCTTTGATCAGTATCTCGATTGCGAAAATTGGGAGTAAAGTTCTCTCAATAAAATGCATGATTTAGCTATCCCTTTACTTTGCCTGCTGAAACGAACTGAACGAACCTCGACCCTCTTTACTTTCTCCCACTACTGGATAAAATGAGGTAGAGAAGGAACTAGACTGTTATATACACCGACACGACGACGCCATGAATTATAAAATGACGGTAAAAGCGAAAGTTTTCGCCTTGCTAGAAAGAGGAGTTGGAAGATCGGTGGTCCCACTGGGTAGTGGTTATGCCCTGTACGAATACGACGGCAACACTAACTACACAGAACCGACGTACAGTTAACCGTTACCTAAATTAATGAAATGGGAAAGGGTTAACTGATTTTCTGACGAAACCGTCGTTAAAAGCCACAGTTCTTCTCCACTAGTCTGAATTAATTATCGGCTTGCGGATTGTATTTACTCTCTTTTATAATCCTGTGAAGATGGAAATAAACTAAACTGAATAACTTAAAAATTCCGTTTTCGGTTTGATCTTTTCAAGACGATCAATGCAATTTTTTTCTGATCTGGAAATTTTGTTTGTTTTATTTCAACTTTTACTGCATGGTGTCTAGACTGACACGAGTAATTTCTACTTGGGTGATCCTATGCTTAGTAGTCACTAACTACCAGGAGTTTCTACTATTCTTCGGAAGTTGTCGTCAACCATCGGGAATTACGACTGAGCCTCGGGAATCATTACTAAACTTCGGAAAATATCGTTAAACACCCGAGAAATCTTTTACTGTGATTTAAAAGTTTCTGCTATGGTTCTGAAATTGTCATTATCCATCGGAAGTTTCTACTTTGCCTCAAGAGTTGTTACTGAGCTTCGAGAGCTATCGTTAATCATCGGTAGTTGTAAATGAGATTCAACAGTAGTCCTCATCGATCAGAAAATGTTTCTACTGAGCTATGAAAGTTTCGACTGTGTCTCGGAGATTTTTACTATCTTTCGTGAAACGTCGCTGATCATCGGAAATTTCTGCTATGCTTCGGAAGTCATCGTTAACAATCATGAGTTCCTACTGTGATTTACAAAGTTTCATTAACCATTAAGCGAAGTTTAACTATGCTTCGGAAATTGTTGCTAACTTTTGGAAAATATAATCACTGAAATTTGTTACTACATTTATTACACGAGTTTGTAATAAACACTGAGTTCTAGATATGTTTGAGTTAATTTGAGATTATGAAGGAATTCAGAGAAATGCGCTTGGAAATAAACGAGCAGAAAGTTTCAAAGGGCTTTTTAGGAATGCAAATACAACTGACCATCTCAATAGAATGTGACCAGTTCTCTTTTGTCAATTGCAGTCGAAATGAATGCAATATGTACTAAAAAGCAAGCATCACGTAGCAACTCTACCCATGCATTCCACAAAACAGTGAAAATGTTCCAATCGTCGAAAGTACGGGAAGCTTTAAACCAATGAACTGGATTTCACTGCTGACTCGAATTGAATACCCAGAAGCAATTTTTTTTTTTAATAATTCAGTTATTAGTTCCTGCCAGAAGTACTAGTCAAATTAATTCCATTGTCCATTTATATTCTATTCCATTAAACTATCGATTTCCGGACTCAAAATATCTATTGTGGAGATATTTCTAGATATCCATTGTTCGAAATTAATCCTCAAAAGTTGCTTTCTTATTACAGACAATATTTAAAATTTTTTGCTTTATTAATAATATTGTTTCTAATGCAATTAATATTAACTAGCGTTTTCTAATACCTTATTATTTTATTCCCTGTATTTCACAACAAAATATTTAATATTATTTATAATAATCTACGAGTTCTGTCGGTCTGTTGTCGAGCTAAGGGGAAATTGTTGGATGGAGGTATGATATAGACGTTTGTTAGAAAAGGTAGTTGTCTTTTCACATCATACCGTCTCTCTTACTCTTCATCTACGTGTCCTGTCGGTCTGTTGTCGAGCTAAGGGGAAATAGTTGGAGAGAAGTGGGATATAGTCGTTAGAAAAAGTGGGTGTCTTTTTACATCTTATTGTCTCTGTTACCTATTAATTCAACTTTTTTGACCCTTACCTGGCGAGGAAAAATTAAATTAGTGGTGGGAGAAATTTCAGCTTCAGTGTAAATATTGTCGTGCATCAAGAAAGTGTATTAGATCGGAGGTAAGTAAAATATTGAAATATTAATTTATTTTATTTTTAATAAAAATTAAATTTGTTTTCATTTATTACAAATAAGGTTCATTTGACATTTATCCAAATATAATTATTTTATTTTGGACACTTTTTAACAGATAATTATTTAATTAATGAATCTATTTTATATAATAACAGTTTTTCATTTAATACAAATAAGGTTTATTCGACATTTCTCCCCATATAATTGTTTTATTAGTAAAATAATAATTTATAATTAAATTTTAATAATTTTATGAATTTTGTTTAATTATAATGAATCATAACGATATTTCAGAACCTTCCGCAACTCTTATTAGGTTTTTCATGATTTACTAAAACTAAAATAATAAAAAAATAATAAAAAATCTTAACATCGGAAAAAAATTAAATTTTGAATATTTTTATGAATGAAGAGAAATTATTTTTTTAATGTTAATTTAATTTTAGAATATAACGTTTTAAAATTAAAGAAAAAAGGTTATGATAATTAATATTTATTTATTACTTTACTTAATATTATAGACTTTTATTAAATTTTAATACGTTACAATATAAAATTAAAATTCCAGTCAAAAATTAATTTTGCTTTATTCATAGAAAATATATCATTTTTCGAAATTTTTATTTTTAAAAAATACCCTTAAAAATATCCTTTCAAAAACAATATTGTATGGAAGTATTTGCGTATTGTGCAAAAATTATGGCATGGCACTGTCCAGGCCCATGCAGGGCTAAAAAATGGCGCACGTCGGCCAAACATCGGAAAAAAATTAAATTTTTCACATTTTTATGAACAAATATAAATTAATTTTTCAATGTAAACTTAATGTTATAGAGTCAATCCATTATATTTTGACTAAAGTCGTTGCGGACCAAATTTAAAAAAATTTGATACTTTCAGAAATGTTTCTCTAAAGTATCTAGACTACGAAATGAAAAGAAATATGTTAAAATTTCTGCTAATTCTCTTAAAACATGAATTTTAAGCATAGGAAGTAAGGAAAAATGGCACTTTTTTACCACTTAGAAAATATAAAAATAAACATTGGAAAATGCTTAAAAGTTGAAAAACTGTCATTTGTATTTATTGAGAATGAT
>WNHD01000292.1:0-48530 GCA_011057455.1 Ganaspis sp. Gsp50
GGGCTAATAGATAGTCATTAACGCCGGACGGAATTTCTGAGGCCCCAAGTAATTAGTAATGGTCGTTGCCTGACCGCGGGACGGAATTGGAGTACATAGGTGCGTACAATTTTCTAGTTCCTATTTATAAAAATTATTTCCCTTTAACAAAACAAATTTCCAAATCCAAGAATATAAAATTTAAAAAATTTATAATTGAAATTGCAGCTTTTATAGTTAACATCACACGTGCAATAAAATGAATATTAAGGGACAGGGGCTCATAAATTTAACGTATGAGAGTCATTTAAAGCACATTTTAGCACTTTATGGTTTTCACATAACTTGTTGACACCCAGTGCATTATTAAAAATGTAATTTCAAAAAACAGTCTTCTCCAAAAAATTGAACGAAAACTATAATCAAATTCTTTCAATTATTTGAAAACTATTGAGACAAAGAAAAAAATTTGTATTTAGACAAAGTCTTTGGTTTCAAACTGAAGTCGCCAAGAATGTAATACCGAACCAATTACCCCGGGTATCTATACTGATCCTTCACGGTTTCTTCGTATATACCACGAATCGGAGCTTCTTCACTTTGCGACGAAGACTTCTCAAGTAATTCGAGGTTCCGAAGAATGCGATTCTTAAATCTCTTATTGAACGCGAGTCGATTACATTCGACGAAAATAGTTTTTTCCTTCTCTTTACTCCAAAATCAATTCCTTTTTTGTTAGACTGATCAGCCTTAATTTTCATTCACATGTGTAAACCGTTTTTTCATTTTTTATGCAAGTTTGTCATTACATGTGTTTTAATACATATTACCTTTTTTTGTGACACGAAATTTTGAAAAAAGTGAAAATGAAGATTTGCGAAGTGAGAGTGAAAACGAAAGTGAGAGTGAAATTGAAAATGAGTATGAGAATGAAAGTTAGAATGAAAAAGAGATTGAGATTAAAAATGAGAGTGAAAATACCAGTGAGAATGAGAGTGAAAATGAGAGTGGAAACAAAAGTGAGAGTGAGAATGAAAATGAAGGTGAAAATGAATGTGAAAATAAAAGTGAAAATGAATGTAAGAGAGAGGAAGAGAGATTGAAAGTGAGATTGAAAATGAAAGTGAAAATGAGAGTGAAAGTGAAAGTGACATTTAAAATGGCAGTGAAAATGACAGTGAAAATGAGAGTGAAAATGAAAGTAAGAGAGAGGAAGAAAGAGTGAAAGTAAGATTGAAAACGAGAGTGAAAACGAGAGTGAAAGTGAGATAGAAAATGAAAGTGAAAATGAGAGTGAAAATGAGAGTAGTTAAAGTAAAAATAAAAATAAAATCTATAAAACAAAAGAATCCAACACCTAACCTGAAAATTTTTACATTCAGACCAAAAGTTATTATTTCTTTCCTCCCAATGAAATCTCGTAGATACTGTGCGGAAAATGGGATATGGGACGTTGATCGCATAATTATACATATCAAGATTCTCACTTATTACACCAGCTGAAACTACTCACGCACCTTTCTTCTTTTCGATCTTATCATATGAAACAACAAGTTCAAGCATCGTTAACACTAAGTGATATTTTGCAACTGCGTAGAAAGAATCGCCTATCTAAATTTCATCATCTCAATCCTGAAAGTAAAATTTTTTTGTTACAATTTGTCGTATAATTATACAACAATTTGCTCCAACCTCGAGATTACACCAATCGTAAAAATTTATTGTTTAATTATACAAAAATTGTTTAAAATTACATCAAATTACACTGAAAAAAAATTTGTTTAAACCAAACAAATATTTATTTGATATATGGTCAAACAAATACTTATTTAATAATAAAAAAATTTAAAAACAAATATTTCCTTGATTCGAAACATTTTTTTTATTTTTTTAATTTTATTTCAAGAAGTTATTTTTGTTTGCAGTTTGATAGAATTCAACATTAATTTGTTTGAATCAAGTAAATATTTGTCTAAATTAAATAAAGATTTGTTTCAATTGAATATACATTTCATTATATTAAATAAACATTTATTTAAATTGAATAAACATTTCTCTAACTTAAATAAACATTTGTTTAAATTAAATAAACGTTTGTTTAAATGAAATAAACGTGTGTTTAAATTAAATAAACGTTTGTTTAAATTAAATAAACATTTACTTACGTTAAATAAACATTTGTTTCACGCATAACAAGTAAATATTTGTCTGATTCAAACAAACATATTTTTGAGTGTAATTTCGATAATTTTAGTAAATATTTTGTCAAAATTGGAAAAACTTCCCAAAGTTTGAACTAGAAGATTGAGTGATCTAGATTTTTTTAAAGATTCAGCACCAGGTGTATATCTCTGGAAGTTCTGGAGAATTATTTGGGGCAAGGGTTAATAATTGGGAAAGCATATGTTGGCTAAAAGCCAATCAGATTAAGGAACATTATGCATGCAGGAAATGTGTATCTTTAACAGAATGTCAGTCAAGCGGATGGACTGTTACTATTGAACCGTCATTCCAGCCAGTTTGCTCGACTCATGAATGTTGCGAGAGAGAAAATGATTCTTTGTCAGTAACAGCTGTTTCATTAAACAAGCTTTGATGATTCAAATTATCTCATCAAAATGCATCTTGCTTGGAAATTTCATCCTGTTTCGATAGCGATTAAAATCGCATTTTTTATTTCAGAAGATAAAGCAAAAAAGTATTTTTATACGAATTTTCAGTTTGAGTTTTTATTCTGGTGTTGACAAATAAGTGTAGTAACTTTCTTCTAATTTTCAATTTGCGCCCGATGTCGAGTAACTTTTTCTAAATTTATGCCCGACGTGGAGTAACTTTTTTTACAAAATTGGAATTTTATACCTAAGATAGAGTAACTTTTTTGAGTTTGCGCCCAATTTGGAGTAACTTTTTGAAACAATGTAATTTTATGACCGACCTAAAGTAACTTTCTTGAGTTTGCGCCCGATGTGGAGTAACTTTTTGAAACAATGTAATTTTATCACCGACCTAAAGTAACTTTCTTGAGTTTGCGCCCGATGTGGAGCAACTTTTTGAAACAATGTAATTTTATACCTAGGGTAGAGTAACTTTTTTGAGTTTGCGCCAGATGTGGAGTAACTTGTAATTTTATGCCCAGCGTAAAGTAACTTCTTCAACTTTGCGCCCGGTATGGAGTAACTTTTACGACAATGTATTTTTTGCCCTATATAAAGTACCTTTTTAGACTTTGCGCCCGATGTAGAGTTACTGTTTACAACAAAGTAATTTTATGCTCGGCGTAAAGTAACTTTTCTTAGTTTGCGCCCGAAGTGAAAAAACTTTTTACAACATTGGAATGTTATACGCAATGTAAAGTAACTTTTTTAAAGTTTGCGCCCTACGTGGAGTAACTTGATATAACAATTCATTTCATAACCGGTCGTGAAGTAAATTTTTCGACCTTGCGCCCGATGTGGAGTAACTTTTTACAACAACGTAATTTTATGACAATGTAAAGTAACCTTTTTGAGTTTGAGCCCGAGTAACTTTTACAAAAATAAAATCTCATTGTCAACGTAAAGCAACTTTTTTTGCTTTGCGCCCTAGTAACTTTTACAACAATGAAATCTTATGGCCAACGTCAAGTAACTTTTTTAAAGCGCCAGAAGTGTAGTAACTTTTTACAAAGTTGCAAAACGGTGCCCAACCTAAAGTAACTTTTTACAAAATTGTTAATTGATGCCCAAGTGCAGTAACTTTCTCAGCAATAAAAATTGGCGCCCAACGTTGAGTAACTTTTCAAGCGTTATTAATTTGCGCCTGTCATAGTTTGCGCCCGAAGTAACTTTCCTTTTTCCAATAAATTGTGTAAATACTGTGCTTTCACATTACAATTTGGCGCCGAATAAAAATAAAATTAACCCCGGGCGCAAATAAGTAACGCAATTTTTAATTTTAAAATAAAATAATGCGATGTTAATCAGATATTTAGAAGTGTAAAATAAACATCACCTTCTTAATGAGTAATCGGAGTGCATTCGCATTTACAGATTAGAGCTTCTCGATTATAGTGTTCGTGTACTAGGAGCCTTGAACTGAGAAAGATACGTACGAGGAACGAGAGAGTGGAGGGCAATTTCTTCGAATCAGGCGAAAGCCAATTACAAGTTTAATTCACAAGTTTGGACGGACGATAATTAGCTGGCGAATTGAATTTACTTTCATTTCAAAACAATCGTCCAAGTTTATGTCCTGGTTTGGCGTCAACTATATTTTCCCTTTTCTACTCGTCGTGTAATCCTCACGATTTCATTAAATTAATTATGCAGAAGGTTTTTTTTCCTTTGTTAGATGTTTTTTGACTGAACTGGCTAAGTACTGGCATGTCGGCACTGTCATGTACTGCCTCATCAGTACTTTCATTTACTGTCTTGTCAGTACTCCTATTTACTGTATTGACAGTACTGTCATGTACTGTATTGCCAGTACTGTCATGTACTGTATTGCCAGTACTGTCATGTACTGTATTGCCAGTACTGTCATGATCTTGACAGTACTGGAATTCACTGTCATTTACTGTCTTGACAAAATTGGAGTGTACTGTCTTGTCAGTACTGGAGTTTACTGTCCTGTCAGTACTGACATTTATTGTCTTGATAGTACTGTTATGTACTGTCTAGTAAGTACTGTCATGTACTGTCTGGTCCTGTCGATAAGGATTGACATAGTACTTCCCATACTAGCATATTACTGTTCATACTTTAAAAGTACTTGCAAGACACTCACAAGGAACTGGCCAAGTATTGGCCAAGTACTGGCACAATACGGTCCTTTGACAATGTCATTATACCATCCATGAGTACTGTCAAAGTACTGTCAAAGCATTGTTTATAATTACTTGCAAAGTACTGTCTGTAGGCAGTCACAAAGTACTAGCAAAGTACTGTCTACAAAACGGATATAATACTATCTGTAGGTACTTATAAAATACTGGTAAGTATTGTCCAAGTACTGGAAAGTATTCTAAAAGTAATGACAAGTATTGTCAAAGTACTGACAAGTATTGTCAAAGTACTGGCAAGTATTTCTTAAGTAGTGGCAAGTAGTGAAAAACTACAGGAGGAAAACTGTCAAAGTACTGGCAAAAGACTGTCCAGCAAAAGTATTGTCCACATGTACTGGCAAAGTACTTTCCATACCTACTGAAATAGTGACTGTCTATGCATTGAAACATCATTGCTCATTAATACTATCCAAGTACTGGCAAAATATTGGCCAAAAACTGGAAAATTTTGAAAAAAAATATCGCGCAATAATGTAGACATTAATGAGGTAGAATAAAAAAGAAAGAGGTTATAATTTTGATCTCTGAAACGTTCCGAAATAATAGAGTTACGGCATTTTGCCCGCCTCTTTGGCATAACATGTCTTGAGCTTCATTTTCATAAACATGCGTCGTAAATAATTCCAGACAGACGAGCAAAAGATCCCTTGCACTGATTCGGGAAATGATCCGTTCTGTTTGAGAAACACTTCCTGGAGCGTCTCGTCGACTTCACGTGCTACCTGCAATTTAGTCGACAATTGACGAAAACCGCCCCGGTTATTTATCATCCGATCGCAAAATTATCTCAGCTCGTCATCTGACAGATAGTTCCGTCTTGAGTATAGTTCGCCTCATTTTAATCAGGGACATTATAATAGAGAGTAACTGAGACTTAAACCATTGTTTCATGGTTGAAATAAAAAAAATGAAAATAAATTAAAATGATGTGCGCTTCCATCCAATAAAAAATTTGAATTATTATTTTATAAAAATTTTTTAGGCTTGGGATGCCTTGAGGTTTGGAATCTTCAAAATTAGGATGCATTCAAGTTTTGGAACCATCCAAATTAGGATGCGTTCAAGTTTGGAATCATCCGATTTAGGATGTATACAAGTTTTGGAATCATCCAAATTAGGATGCGTTCAAGATTAAGTCTTGAACTTAGGATGCGTTCAAGTTTGGAATTATCCGATTTAGGATGTATTCAAGTTTTGGAATCATCCTAATTAGGATGCGTTCAAGTTTTCGAATCATCCGACTTAAGATGCATTCAAGTTTTGGAATCATCCAAATTAGGATGCATTCAAGATTAAGTGTTGAACTTAGGATGCGTTAAAGTCTTGGAATTATCCGACTAAGGATGCATTTAAGTTTTGGAACCATCCAAATTAGGATGCGTTCAAGTTTGGAATCATCCGGCTTAGGATGCATTCAAGTTTTGGAATCATCCAAATTAGGATGCGTTCAAGTTTTGGAATCATCCGACTTTGGATGCATTCAAGTTTTGGAATCATCCAAATTAGGATGCGTTCAAGATTAAGGCTTGAACTTAGGATGCGTTCAAGTTTTGGAATCATCCGACTTAGGATGCATTCAAGATTAAGTCTTGAACTTAGGATGCGTTAAAGTTTTGAAATTATCCGACTAAGGATGCATTCAAGTTTTGGAACCACCCAAATGAGGATGCGTTCAAGTTTTGGAACCATCCAAATTAGGATGCGTTAAAGTCTTGGAATTATCTGACTAAGGATGCATTCAAGTTTTGGAACCATCCAAATTATTATGCGTTCAAGTTTGGAATCGTCCGACTTTGGATGCTTTCAAGTTTTGGAATCTTCCAAATTCGAATGTGTTCAAGTTTACTCCTTAAACTTAGGAAACGTTCAAGTTTGGGTTCTTCGGACTTAAGCTGCGTCAAGTTTCTGAACCTTTGACTCAGTATGCATAAATTGTTCCAAATTTTCTGATTCCCATGCGTTCAAAATTGGAATCTTCTGACTAAATATTTCACGATTATTCGCCCGTAGGAACTTTTGTTAATGAAAGTAAAAATTCCAGTCTCGTGAAAGCTCTGCCTGATTCCTTTTCCTGTCCGATGTAAATGAAAGTTCAAAGCACCGTAAAAGGGATTCTTTTAGTTAAGGAGGATGTAAAATTACACAATAAATAACAAAATTAAAGAGAGCTACTAATTAACGAAGATAAGAGAAAATGAGTGGCGTCGGGGTTTAAATTAATGTTCCTTTGCCAAGAGATTCGTAAAAAGGAAAATAAAAGCCTGGTGGGAGAAAAAGGTTCTTGAAGGGTCTGCATAAAAAGCAGCGTACCTCGCTCCCTATTAAAGTGTCTCCGCAGGCGTTTAATCACCCAATTAAGAGAATTTTCACGTATGTTAATTAGTCGAAACACATGCAAAGTGTCGTGTCTCGTGGCACATGCCTCATGCATAAGAACCTCCCCCTTAATCGTTTTTACACACCACTCTCTAAAAAATCATTTTTCCTGCCTTTTTCACTTCCGTTCAAAATTTTGATTTTCAAATTCCAAGGAATGCAAAGCAAAAGGAGGAAACAAATATCCAGTTATATGTGTGCCACATGTGTCTAAGCATGTGGTTGCAATACATCCAACGACCTCTCTTTACCGCTTGCTGCCAGCTTCTTAGGAATTTCTGCCTGATGGATTTACCCAACTTTTGCTCAGAAATTGTTTCAGGAACATAAAAGTTCAAAGTGAATTTATAACTCGGGATTTGTATTTTTTGGACGAAGAAACTAATTTGGTTGATATTTTTGAAAAATTATAGGAAGGCTTTGGTACAGCGGATGTTCCAAAAAAATTCAGAAGAGCAGCTTTTTCAAAAAAAAAATAAGCACGGCAGCTTTTTGAAACGAAAAATTCAGCACAGCAGGTGCACGAAATTAAAAAACAGTACAGTATCCTTTCTCAAGAAAAAATTGAGTGCAACAGCTTTTCCATAAAAAAAAAATCGGCACAGCAGCTCTTCCAAACAAAATGTTTAGCACAGCAGCTGCACTAAATAAAAAAAACATCCAGCATCTTTTTTCAAAAAAATTATACACAGCAGCTTTTCTAAACAAGAGATTCAGCACAATAGCTCTTCAAAAAAAATCAGGACAGCAGCTATTCCAAACAAAAATTTCAGCACAGCAGCTGCACCAAACAAAAAAATAGAACACCTTTTTTTCCACACAAAAATTCAGTACAGCAACTTTTCATAACAAAATATTCAAAACAGCAGCGCCTCCAAACAAAAAATTGAGTACAGCACCTTGCCCAAACTAAAATTTCTGCACAGCAGCTTTTCCAAACAAAATGTTTAGGACAGCAGCTTTTCTTTTACAAAAAACTCAGCACAGAAGATGTACCAAATAAAAAATTCAACACAGCAGTTTTTCTAAACAGAAAATTCAGCACAGCAGCGCTTCCAAACAAAAAATTGAGTACAGCAGCTTGCCCAAACTAAAATTTCTGCACAGCGGCTTTTCCAAACAGTAAATTCTTCACAGCAGCGCCTCCAAACAAAAAATTGAGTACAGAAGCTTGCCCAAACAAAAATTTCTGCACAGTAGCTTTTCCAAACAAAATGTTAAGCACAGCAGCTTTTCTATTACAAAAAATTCGGCATAGAAGTTGTACCAAATAAAAAATTTAACACAGCAGCTTTTCCAAATAGAAAATTCAGCACAGCAGCCCTTTTTAAACAAAAAAATTGAGTACAGAAGCTTGCCCAAACTAAAATTTCTGCACAGCAGCTTTTCCAAACAAAATGTTAAGCACAGCAGCTTTTCTATTAAAAAAAATTCGGCACAGAAGTTGTACCAAATAAAAAATTCTACACAGCAGCTTTTCCAAATAGACAATTTAGCACAGCAGCGCTTCCAAACAAATAATTGAGTACAGCAGCTTGCCCAAACTAAAATTTCTGCACAGCAGCTTTTCCAAATAGAAAATTCAGCACAGCAGCTGCACCAACCAAAAAAAAATTTAGCACAGAAGTTGTACCAAATAAAAAATCCAGCCCAACAGCTTTTCCAAATAGACTCAGTACAGCAGCTCTTCCAAACAAAATCTTAATTACCGTACTTTTGGATTTGGGGTAGCTGCTGCACAAAAAAGAATCCTTCACCCTACGCTTTAAAAAAATTATCTCTTTTCCCTTCTTTCTCGCTTTCTCTAAAAAAAATTGCACCTTCCAGATAAAAAAGTTCCAGATAAGAAAAACGAGAATTAGAAACACAAAGGCAAAGGAAAGTGAAAGATCGGAATGTTTAAAATGTATTTGGATAAAATTTGGGAAAATTGTTTAATAAACAAAAGTGGCAATGAGGAAGGGGAATAAGAATAAGAAGGTAATGAGAGGTGCAAGGAGGTGGTCGACTATCTATTCAATTATCACCTTGACACGGTCGCGTGCATACAGGTAAGTATGTTACGTACGTTAATCCCTTTTCACGACTTCCGGCCATTCTCGGGTGTGAGCGACGTGTCCTGTGACGTCAGCGACCGGGCACCAACTTCACGGATGCGCGAGCGCTCTAACGCCATCCTTACTCGACGTTTTAATGCCTAAATTATATAGGTAAATTGCTTCCATTCGCTATACTTTGCACCCTCCAGCACTCCGGGACCTTTCTACAAACTCATCTCTCACAAAGGCATGTAATTGAATCGATCAAGGTTCAAATCGAGACTCTAAGATTAATTATTAATCCTCCATTTTATTCCCGACGATTACAAATCGTCCCGATTGTCGTGGAATTCCGGCACTATTATTATTATTATTATTATTATTATTATTATTATTATTATTATTAATATTATTATTATTATTATTATTATTATTACTATTATTATTACTATTATTATTATTATTATTATTATTATTATTATTATTAAACGCAGTAGTCACCCTACACTTGCACAGTAGTCACCCATAGTATTTGCACATGCGCAGTAGTCGCCCTTAGCTTTTACGCTTGCGCAGAAGACACCCTTAATTTTTAAACTTGCGCAGTAGTCCCATTTGGTACTTAAACATGCGCAGTAATTATTTAACAACACTGCACTTTATCAGTGGTCACCTATGATAGTTGAACATGCGCAGTAGACACCTACAACAATTACATATGCGCAGTAGTCACCTACAACAATTATACATGCGCAGTAGTCACCTACAACAAGTATACATGCGCAGTAGTCACCTACAACAATTATACATGCGCAGTAGTCACCTACAACAATTATACATGCGCAGTAGTCACCTATAATAATTTTATATGCGCAGTAGCTGCCATGCACACTTACGCAATAATTACCTGAAATATTCACACATGAGCAGCAGTCACTCAATCACTCAGTATTCAAAAATCTTGTCCGATTTGCATTTTCTAAAAAATCGTCAAACTCAAATTGTCCAAAATAATAACAGACTTGAATTTAAAAAAATTTCTCTAACAATTGCAGTAAATGATGTCCAATTTGGTGTTTGAAAGTGGAAAAAGAAGAGCTGGAAAGTAGAGGCCGACACAAATTCAATTTTCGTTGATTATTCTGGTGAGATTTGTTCCAGGAAGTTTGAACTCTGAACTTTGAACTGTGATTGTCTGGAGACTGGAGGCAAACAATTTGCGTGACGTGTTCTAATAGGCAATCTAAAGATGCAGACGCACTTTGAGGGTTAAACGTAATTGACACGACGTTTGTCAGAATGACATCTTCCCTCATTTGTGTTGCATCTTTTGTGTCCTTATTTCTCTCACTGACGAGAATCTGGAGCCGAGATTAGCCACAGTGTTCTGCATTCAAACTTGGCTCGCTCACGATGCGGAAGAAATTCCACGTCAAGTCAATTGTACTCGTGAGACAGTGACTAGAGCACCTCAAAAATGATTTAAATTAGAAGCTATAAATTAATGCCGAATTTCTGGGAAAATTAATCCCGCGAGACAGAAAGAATAAATTGTCCACGATGAGCTCAAAATAGCGCACAAGGTCGGAATTTTGAGTCTCGTGGTGCTTTGAATTTTGAAATTTTCCAACTATGAGTTCAATGTTATTTGGAATCTTTCGAATATTATTTTGGAATTTTTGAATTTTAGATTTTTTTTGGACTTGGATGCATTCGGGTTTGGAATTCTTGGACTTAAGGCTTACAATATTTGAACATAGGATGCGTTCAAGTTTGGAATTTTCTAAAATAGGATGCGCCTAATTTTGAAATTTTTCAAAATAGGATGAGTTCAAGTTTGGAAGTCTCTAAAATAGGATGCGTTCAATTTTGAAATTTTTCAAAATAGGATGAGTTCAATTTCGCAAATTGACAACTTAAGAGGCGTGTAATTTTGAAATCTTTCAACTTAGAATGCGTTCACATTTGGACTCTTTGAACATAGGATGCGTTCAACTGTGAAACCATTAAAAATAGGATGCGAACGAGGATACGTTCAAGCTTAAGCTTTTGCGTAATAGGATGCGTTCAAATTTAAACCTTTCTGAACGAGGATACGTTCAAACTGGAACTTTTCCCAAATAGGATGGGTTCTAACTTGAAACTTTCCGAAATAGGATGCGTTCAAACTTGAACCTTTCCGACTTAGGATGCATTCAATTTTAGAACGTTCCAACTTAGAATTCGTTTAATTTTGGAATCCTCCGAATTAGGATGTGTTCAAGCTTGAACTTTTGCGAAATAGGATGCGCTCAAACTTGAAACTTTCCCAAATAGGATGGGTTCAAACTTAAAACTTGATGAGTTGAAACTTTCCGAAGTAGGATGCGTTCAGACTTGAACCTTTCCGACTTAGGATACATTCAATTTTAGAACGTTCCAACTTAAAATGCGTTAATTTTGTAATCCTTCGAATTAGGATGCATTCAAGTTTGAAATCATTTAACTTAGGATGTGTCCAAGCTTGAACTTTTGCGAAATAGGATGTGTTCAAACTTTACCTTCTCCCAAATAGGATGGGTTTAAACTTGAAGCTTTCTGAAATAGGATGCGTTCAAACTTGAACTTTCCCTAAATAGGATGGGTTCAAACTTGAAACTTTCCGAAATAGGATGGATTTAATCTTGAAGCTTTTGGAAATAGGATGCGTTCAAGCTTGAACTTTTCCCAAACAGGATGGGTTCAATCTTGAAACTTTCCAAAATAGGATGCATTCAAACTTGAACCTTTCCGACTTAGGATGCATTCAATTTTGGAACGTTCCAACTTAGAATGCGTTCATTTTTAGTACATTCTGACTTAAAGTTTGGACTCTTTGAACTTAGGATGCGTTCAATCCGACTTGGATGCGTTCAATTTCCACCCCAATACATTTCAAATTTCCCATCCCATCCCAAATTCCCGATTTAATCAAAAATAGCACCCAATGTCCAATTACCAACCCTAATTACTGCTTTCCTACTAAAACTACAGACCCCAATTGTCAAAGCATCAAGTTTCATACGGTGCCTCGGGGTCCTGCGATAATAACTGGACGCCATTATAAATTTTCCTGAAGGGAATCAGAGGAACCCTCTTTCTCTTTCTTATCCCTGCTTTTCCTCTCATGACGGTCGTTACTGCCAGGATACGGATTTCTCCACTGACCGTCCATATTTCTTTGTCGTTAACGTCGATTTTATTCGTTTATTCAGACATGTTCCTCTGACCAGCAAATTCCGGCTCCACCGTCTCTTTTCCCTTCTCCAAACGCCGGAAACCCTTGAGAAAGTCTCTCCACAACTCAATTTCAATTCTTAACATTAAAAATGCATCCACTTGGACACAATCATTTCCAATTCTTCCTTTCGCCGTCATTGTCATTTTTTGAAGAAAAAAAAACAAGAGAATTTTTCCTTCTAGCTTTTGCTTTCGTATAAAGCTCACTCGCAAGCTCACTACAGGGGAAAAATAACTGCAAAAGTCAATTGCAAGTTGCGAAAGCTCGAAAGTGATTTAGAACTTGCAGCACACAATATATGTGACACAAATTTTTTCCCTTCTCGTATCACCGATTGTGTGAATATCACAATTTTCGTAGAAAATCACCCTGTATATCATTCACCCTGTAGATCATTAACCCTGTACCACTCACCCTGTAGATCTACAGAGTGAGCCAAAAATTTTCTTCGCATCGCTTTGCCTTCCAAATATGAAGTTATTGTTTCAATTCACCCTGTAGATGTACAGAGTGAGCCAAAATTTCCATCTTATGCTTTGCGTTCCAAATAACAAATTTTTTTTTCAATTCATCCTGTAGATCTGCAGGATGAGCCAAAACTTTTCTTTGCATCGCTTTGGATTCAAAATATAAATTTTTTCAAACAATTCACCCTGTAGTTTTTACAGTTCACCCTATAGATATACAGGGTGAATTTTTTTTAATTCTGTGTCTCCTTGTACACAAGATAAACGTCACAATTAGCCGAAATTGTTTTCATTCACCCTGTGGCTTTTCACAGGGTTTTCAGCTTTTCACCCTTTGACTCTACAGGGTGAGCCAAAAAATTTATTTGCATTTCAAATATCAATTTTTTGGACTCAATTCACCCTGCATTTGTACGCAGGGTGAAATTGCCTTGCTTCTGAGTCGCTTTCTATGCGATAAAATAAACGGGACAATTAGAAAAAATTGATTTAAATCACCCTGTAGATCTACAGGGTGAACTTTATTGTTTTTAAGTCTATCTGCGCATCGTGAAATAAAAATGAGTTTGTTTTTTGAAATTGTTTTTATTTATTAAGTCTGCAGGGTGAACTTGGAAGTTGAACACACAGTGTTGGTCAGACAATTGTTTATTATTGTTTGAAGAACAATATGTTAAAATCCTTTCAGCACAGATCGTTCGTGATTTTTTTTTGCTTCTTTCGTCACGTTTCACTAAACCTGTCGTGTCGGGAGAGTTACGCATTGAGTTCTCTTTTGCAGATCGCAGGCATAAAGAAGTTCATTATTGTGGCGTTTAATTATGTATTTATTTTTAGATCCCTTTGTCGACTTAAGTTCGTAGGAAAGGAGTTACGTCGATTCTTGGTAATTGCTTCTCTCTCTCTTTCTTTTTTCTTTGTCTTTTATTCGCTTTTTGTTTCTCTGTCTTTGTTTCTCTCTCTTTCTTTCCCTCTTTTTGTTTCTCTGTCTTTGTTTCTCTCTCTTTTTTCCCTCTTCTTCTTTCTCTGTCTTTCTCCTCTCTTTCTCCTCTCTTTCTTCTCTCTTTCCTGCTAGCTCCTTTTTATCTTTTTCTTTGTTTGTCCTTCTTCTCTTTTTCTTGCTCCCTCCTCTTTCTTCTCTTTTTCTTTCTCTCTTTTTTTGTTTATTTTTGTTTCTTTTCCTCTTCTTCATCCCCACTTCTTTTTCCTCTACTTTTCTTCCTCTCTTTCTTGCTCTCTATTTCTTCTTTTCTTTTTCTTTTCCTCTTCTTTTATCTTCTCCTTTTCTTCCTCGCTTTTTTACCTGTCCTTCCTCTCTTTCTTGCTCTCTATTTCTTCTTCTCTTTTTCTTTTCTTCTTTTTCTTTCGCCTTCTTTCTTCTTCTCTTCTTCTACCTCTCTTTTTCTTTCTCTGTGTTTCTTGATTCCTTTTTCTTGCTTTTTTCTTGATTTCTACTTCTCTTTTTCTTTTCTTTCTTTTGTTTCTCTTTTCTCGTTCTTTCTTCTTCTCTTCTTCTACCTCTCTTTTTCTTTCTCTGTGTTTCTTCCTTCTTTTTTCTTGCTCTCTCCTTTTATTTCTTTTTCTCTCCTTTTGCTTCTTCTCCTTTCTTTCCCCCTTCTTCTTCCCCTCTCTTTCTGTCTCTTCCTTTATTTTTCTTTATCTGTCCTTCTTCATTTCTCTTCCTTGCTCCTTCCTTTTTCAGCTCTTTTTCTTTCCTTGTTCTTCCTCTTTTTTTCTTTCTTTCTTTTTCTTTCTTTTTCTTTCTTTTTCTTTCTTTTTCTTTCTTTTTCTTTCTTTCTTTCCTCCTCTTTCTCCATTTTTCTTCTTCTTTCTCCCTCTCTCTCGCATCCTTCCAGCTAGGCACAATTACTAATGAATTTTCACCTTTTTTTTTCTATTTCCTCATTAGTGCCTCGCCCCTCCAGTCTGACCATGAAACCCGAGCGACACTTTAAAGCCGGAGCTTTAAGCCTTAAACGATGTATCGCTTCGCGACGTCTTCGCTCTTTGATTCTCTCCCCTTTAAGGAATTTCTCATTCTTCTTATCGCGGGCAAACTTTGCCACAAAGGCTCTCAATTTCGATTCTTCAAGTTTGTTGATCTGCTTTTATTGGTTAAAATGATTACTTAAAAGAGATTTGTTTTTCTTTGTTTTTCTTTTTTTTTCTTTTTTTCTTTTTTCTTTACTTCTAAAGAGACAAGTATCGATGATAAATTTTGTGATCCCGAGTGCTTGTTAACCCATCATTAACGAAAATCACATCGGCTCTATAATGGATTTTAGAAAGTGATTTCAAGAGACGCTGTAAATTATAATCTAAAAGAGAGATCATTATTTTTAATGAATTAATTAAACATCCTGATTTCTATAATAGGATTGGCTGCCGTCTAATTAGACGTCGTGGTTGACAAACCTACACCTGTCCCCAGGAAGCCCGGTGAGAAAATAAAGATCCGATTAGAAGGAAACGACTTTTAAATTACTCGCTCGATCCTTATTTACAAGCGGCTCGACAGTCGTTTTCAAAAGCGAGATAAAGTTTTATTTTTCGTCTCATTCATTAGAATGTAGATTTTTAATTTACCAAATTCCTATTTTTAAACACAATTCAATCAAATTCAATTCAAAAATTAAGTGAAAGACAAATTGTGCCAAGGTTTGTTTTCGCTCACCCTGTAATTGTTATTTTCATTCACCCTGTATCTTTCTTTTCGTTCACCCTGTAGTCTTTCTTTTCATTCACCCTGTAGTTTCTTTTTCATTCACCCTGTAGTTTTTTTCGTTCACCCTGTAGTTTTTCTTTTCATTCACCCTGAATTGTTTCGCTCACCCTGTAATTTTTTGTTTACATTCAGTTGTTCTTTTCCGCGTCAATTTCTTTGTAGAATTACAATAATTATAAGAGAGAACTTAAATCTAGGGAGAATTACAACAACTACAAAAACTACAGGGTGAGCGAAAAAATTCAGGGTGAATGGAAAGAAAAACTACAGGGTGAACGAAAAAAGCTGCGCAGGGTGAATGGAAAGAAAATCTACAGGGTGAATGAAAGGAGAAACTATAGGGTGAATGGAAAGAAAATCTACAGGGTGAATGAAAAGAAAAACTACAGGATGAATGAAAACAAAAATTACAGGGTAAATTGGAATTCTTTTCAGTCTAGTTGAGTCAGATGGAGATAAAATTCTGCAAAAAGAGGGGAGAGGGAATAGTGCATCTAATGACCGGATATTAAAAGGCTCGTAGATGTTTTATCACAAAGAAATGTCTACAAAGGAAGCTTTGCAACTAAATGAAATGATTTTTGGATACAATAATGGGAAAGATTGCGAGATTATATTTAAGTACATTTATAGTACAATTAATATTCATTGTTTCCTGAGATAGAATTATACTATATCTCCATCAGGTTAATGTATGCATATCAAAAGGGGTACCACGCGACCCCAGGCCAAGGAGACCGACAATCTCGCGCCATTATGATCGCGTAATGATTGTGGCACAAAGGCATCACTCGTTCAGTGGTTCTCATTTTCAATCTCTATTCAAAATTACGAGAAAATAAAATTTAAGAAAAGCGAAATTCGACTTTTCAGGGTCAATTTTTTAAACTTTTTTCAAGGTCATTTTTGTGCGAAATTGCTTTTTGCCAGTAACAGAGTTCCGAGAGAGAGAGAGAGAGAAAGAAATTTCTAGTATTTCTGGCTCGAGACGTTGCAACTCGAGGAGATCAATAGTCACGAGGGTCTTGAAAGGTCCGGTCTGAAAATTGAAATTGGACAAATCGTTCGGAAAGGCTGATATTAATATGACTAGTGGGAAAATGTCGCATATCAGCAAACCTCGACAGGTGCAGTTGACAGATGGCGTCACTTCCGGCAGATAAATTAAAAAGTTTTTAGGGATTTGTTAATTCTATTAGACACACGGTCGAATCAACTTAATAGAATGTATGATAATTAGTTTCAAGCTTGTTCTAATCAATTACATCACTGGGCCTACATTTCATTATGAATATGAATTTAAATACATTATTAATTCAGTCGACTTGTAATTAAATTAGGGCATTAGTTGGACATTTATGATAAATGGTAGTTTCGGAGCTAAACTAGAAAAAAAAACATATAAAAAGAATGCTTACTTGATATAAAATGCTTTTCTAAAAATATGCCATGAAAAACTTTCCAAAATTCCGTTCACAAAGAGGAGGGGACAATATTTGGTCCCGCCCACTCGAGGAGAAGCTAATTATTAGCTACGCCCAGTTTTTAAAACCGCACCTACAAAAAGGAGTGGCTTGACAAAAGACCCGCCTACTTGAAAGAATTTTTAACAGCCTGCGCTTCTTTTAAAGTACCGCCCACTTGTCTTAGATGCGCCCGAAGCTCCGCCTGTCTTTGAACCTCCACCCACCTTTTGAAGCACCGCCCACCTTTTGAAGCATCGCCCACCTTTCGAAAATCCGCCCACAAAGAGAAGAGGACAATATAAAGTCACGCCCACTTGAGAGACAAATATTTTACTCCTCCCACTTTTTAAAACCCCGCCTACAAAGAGGTGTGGTTTTCTACAAATCCCGTCCTTTTTTCGAAGCTCCACCTATGAAGAACAATCACGCCCACTTGAGGAGGAGCGAATGCTTAACTACGCCTAGCGTACAAAGCTCCGCCTTCAAATAGGTTTTGCCTTCCACAAGTCACGCCCAAAGCCCCACCTACAAAGAGGAGGTGACAATATTAGTTCACGCCTATTTGGGAGGGGCTAGTGATCAGCGACGCCCATTTTTCAAAACCGCGCCTAAAAATAGGCGGGTTTTTCGACAAGCCCCGCCCACTTCAATCAAACTATTAATAAAAAATTAATATAAAAAATGGAAAATAATTCCCGAAAGCAGTCTCCTACCGATTTTTAAGAAATTTTTCATTGGTATTGATGTTTTATTTTCTTTCTCACTTGCACTGTATTTTTTACGTGAAATAAATTTTTTTTTGGTAACTGTTTTTGAATCAACATAACGTACACGAGTTTGTGCTTCTAGTTGGACTGAAATCTCACATCTCTGGCAATTTTATTTCGATTTCTTGACGATCGCGGCGCAGGCCGTATAATAAAGGCATGGTGGAAACAATATAAAACAATAAAGGGTTCTTACCATAACCACCGGTGGTGGGCGAGCCGAAGCGATATTGTATCTCGCACGAGGGAAGGAGTTCAACTCCCAATGATACAGAGAGATTGGGTTACTACGCCTCCCCCCACCCCACAGCCAACTTCTCTTTTCCGCAGAACCTTCCCGGCACGGTCAGTTGTCTAATATATGTGATAATAACTTCTCTTCAAATCGTACCCGCCGGCGTGTGAATCTCAGATCTGCATACATGGATTGAAATTTCAACCCTTTCGCAACCCCTATTTCATGGGCAAAAAAATTACAAGCGTTCCGAAATTTAGGATTTTTAAATCTTGGTTCAATTTCGGATTTTCAGGTTATTTAGTAAAAAGATTTTTCATTTTTACTCTTTTTACTTCATTTTTTGTTAATATTTTTTTCTTTATTTTCTTTTTAGTTAATTTTTGTTTTATTTCTTATTGCTTCATTTTTGCTTTATTTTTTATTTTATTGTCTTTTCTTTCTTACTTTTGTTTTCTTTTTTCTTTTGTTTTGATTTTTTTCAAAATAAAAAAAATTATTTTGTTTTCTTTCCATTATAGTTGGTAGTTAAGGAATAACTGGTAGATTAGGGAACGCCAGGTGTTATCGAAGATTGATTTTTGTAATCGATTAGCAGATCGATCGAGTCGACCGCAGGAGATTGGAATCTGTGTATCGAAAATCGTTAGGTGTAGGTCACGTAGTCACACGTATAAAGCGATATGTGCACACGTGGATCAAACAGAGCCAGATGCGTCTCGTATTTGTCTTGTGGTCTCGGTCTGATCTTATTTAAATATAAATTGCAAAATATCGACCGATATTATCCTCCGGCTTTTCCTTCTATAAAGTAAAGATTAAGAAACATTTGTCTCTACCAAGTGCCTAAAAGAAATTGACTCCTTCTAAGCGCGAATGAATTGTCTGAAATGACCAAAATTGACCCACTTTTGTCCGAAATGATCAAAACTGACCTTTCTTTGTCTAAACTGACAAAAACTGACCCATCTTTGTCCGAAATGACCACAATTGATCCATATTTGTCCGAATTGGGCAAAACTGACCTATTTCTGTCCAAAATGGTTCCATCTGACCTATTTTTGTCCCAAGTGATTGAAAACGACCTACATTTGTCCAAATAGTGGACGAAACTTGATCCATCTTCGTTTAAATAGATCAAAATTGACTCACTTTTATCCTAAATGACCAAAATTGACCCATCTTTGTCCGAAATGACCAAAACTGACCTACCTTTGTCCAAAATGACCAAAACTGACCTATCTTTGTCCGAACTCATTAAAATCAACCTCTATTTGTCAAACAATGGACGAAAATTGACTTGCCTTTGTCCAAATTGACCAAAACAAAACTATCTTTGTCGAAACTGAGAATAATTGACCTATCGTTGTCCACATAAACAAAAGATTGCCTATTTTCTTCCGAGATGACCGAAAGTATACAATCTTCGTTCGAATTGATCGAAAATGACCTATGTTTGTACAAATAATCGACAATTGGCTTAACTTTGACCGAATTAACCAAGATTGACCAAAATTGACCAATAATTGACAGGATTGACCGAACTTGACCCATCTTTGTATAAACTGACCAAAACTATCATTGTCTGAGCTGACAAGAATTGACCTATCTTTGTCAAAACTGATTGAAATTGTCCTATATTTGTCCGAAAAGAGGCCCAAAACTTACCCATCTTTGTCCAAATTCATTGAAATTGACACATATTTGCCCATATCGATCGAAATTGACCTTTTTTGACCGAATTGTCCAAAATTGACCAATCTTAGTCCCAACTGACAAATATTGACCTTTCTTCGTCAGGATCGATCAAAATGGACCTATCTTCACTTGAAATGACCAAAGTTGACCTACCTTTGTCCGAACTAACATAAAGATTTCTCTTTTTATGATTTCTTCTTTCTTTTCGTTCATTCTTTTTCTATTTTAATTTCGTTTTCTCTTACGATTTTTTGTTTATTTCTCTTTGTTACTTTTTGTTCCCTTGTTATTTTTTGCGATTTCATTTTTTTGTTATTGTCATTTTCATTCGCGTTGATTGCATTTTGTCCTGCAATTTTATGTCTCTTGTCTCGTTTTGGTTCTTCTTCTTCCTCTTCTTTTAAATTTCTCTAAGTGATTGTACCAGGTAATGTTCAAACTAATTATCCCGATAGAGATACAGGATACATTTCCTGTTATCGTTACAAAGTTGTAAACAATTAAGAAAACATTTGTCCTCGAGTTCGTCCTCACGTACCGTTTGTATTTCGAGTCAAGTTACAACACGTGATGCTACTTACATCCTTCTCTCTCTCTCACGTGTTCACGCATGCATGCACAAGCACAATGTTCCACTCGCACTTAACGTTCACGTCTCTATTGTTTCGTTTCTTTCCAGAAACTGCGTCAAATGCGTCAAAGGGTAATCTCCCTTAATTGACCACTCAGTAAACACCAATAATTACCCCGTTATGCTCAAAAACACGCCATTATTTTAATTAAATTACAAATTCTTTTTTCCCGACATTCGCATACTTTCTGAATGCAAAAAAAACAAAATATACAGGGTAACTCAAAATCATCATTAAAAATTTTATTTAATTAGAAAATTCAAGACTTTTGTACTTTTTTATATTAAGATAATTTTGTATTTTTTTGTTTCTCAATATTTCCCATAGTTCGGGAGCAAAGCAAAATTAGTGACAATTTCGAGTCACCCTGTACATCAGTATATTTCATTTATTTGCAAACTACAAGATATTTCAATAACCAAAAAAAAAGTTATGCCTTAGAATTCCGTCTAGTGTCTAACCATTTTTTTTAGCAATTGTTACAAATCACCCTGTACATTCCAAATGCGAATAAAAAACACGCTCATTGTGCAAAAAAATAATTTATCAATAATATTGTGTATGCACAATTTTCGTTTTTAATTAAAAAATAAAGCAGATGACGAACTGGAAATGAGTTTCTAATTACAGGAAGAAAATTACATTCGATTTATTAATTAGAATCAAATGCGAGATATCGATTGATGGAGTATCGAGTATGGTTGAGAGAAGGGTCCGAGCATTTTTTCTCGATCCTTATTCGTCGAAAGGGCAAACAAATGCACGTACATCCGCACCCTCTTTCTCTTCTATCTACCTCGAACCCCTTTACCCCCCCCCCCTCCCCCGCCCACGGAGCTCACCCGATCAACCCGCTACCTCTTTCACCCCCTCAGTCATTCCATCTCCACCCCTTTGTTTTCCGAATGCAAATGAGTGGTCTGCCCCTCTATATGTGCGAGTACCCTCACAACGAAATCTACGACAACGAGCATGCATATTCATACGTGGGTGTGTGTGCACACGAGAGGTTATTAATTAACCGGAAGCCTAATCAAGGCCCGTAGTCGAACGGAGGTTGGGAGGCCGTTGCGCCGCAACACTCTCTGCCCCACCTCACCTCACCTCACCTCACCCCACCCTCGTCCCCCTGCTCTGCTAACCCTTCTTCTCATATACTCATACTCGAGTGAAACCGCGTTAACCTGTGGCAGGTACGATTGCAGGACAATTCTTGCATTAATTCGGGAATTCGTGTTTGTCAGGAATCGCTGATGTGTGATCTTGACAAATCTAGAAGCTGTTTTTTTTGGAGATTAGCTTCTGGGAGTTGGTGATTTTTTGTGTAGTATAATACACGGTCGCGGAAACTTTTTAGCAACGCCTACTTTTCAACTACGCCTACTTTTCAACCACGACTACTTTTTAGCTACGCCTCTTTTTCAGCTACGCCTATTTTTCAGCTACGCCTATTTTTCAGCTACGCCTATTTTTCAATCACGTTTACTTTAAGCTAAGCCTACTTTTCAGGCACACCTACTTTTTAGCTACGCCTTTTTTCAACCACGCCTACTTTTCAGGCACATCTACTTTTTAGCTACGCCTTTTTTCAAACACGCAAACTTTTCAGGCACATCTACTTTTAAGCTACGCCTACATTTTAACCACGCCTATTTTCCTATCACGCCTACGTTTGAGTTACGCTTATTTTTTTAACTACGCCTGTTTTTCAACGACGCCTACTCTTTAATCACGCTTATTTTTAAGCTACGCCTTATTTTTAACCACTACTACTTTTTAAGTACGCCTACTTTTTAGCTACGCCTTTTTTCAAGCACGCAAACTTTCTAGTCACACCTACTTTTAAGCTACGCCTATTTTTCTGTCACGCCTACTTTTTAGTTACGCCTATTTTTTAACCACCTCTACTTTTTAGTTACGCCTACTTTTCAACCACGCCTACTCTTTAGTCACGCTTATTTTTTAAGTTACGCCTACTTTTCAACCACGCCTATTTTTCAGTCACGCCTACTTTTGAGCTGCGTCTTTTTTCAACCACGCAAACTTTCTAGTCACGCCTACTTTTAAGCTACGCCTATTTTTCAACCACGCCTACTTTTGAGCTACGTCTATTTTTCTACCACGCCTACTCTTTAGTTACGCCCAGTTTTAAATGTTCGACCTACAAAGAGGAAAGATAATTAAAAGTTACGCCTACTTGAAAAGAGGTAATAACAATAATCTACGTATTCACCGTAAAGTGCGTATTACAGCTCTTAGTGACGTATTTTACGTAAAGTGCGTATTTCAATGCAAAACTCCGTATTTTACGTAAAGTGCGTATTTCAACGCAGAACTGCGTATTTTACGTAAAATGCGTATTTCAACGCAAAATGACGTATTTCACGTAAATTGCGTATTTACCGTAAACTACGTATTATGCGTAATGTGCGTATTTTAGCTTCAACTACGTATGACTACTATTAGAATAAAAAAAACAGTAAACCTGTTATCAAACTTCTTGAGACCATTAATTTAGTTTCGCGCGAAATGAAACAATTCAGGGACAGTAAAATTCTTCGGTCCTGGAAGATATACGTGTAAATGCTATATACGGTACGAGGGTTGGTTAATTTCTGGACATGTCGTGCGAAGGGTGTTTGCCCCGCTTAATCTGGCGCAGTTTAGACAATTTAGCGCGGTTACCCGGTTAACGTCAAACATAATCTCGCCACTTGCTTTACTGTAAAGAATGGCGGCTGAAATGTAACTTCAGGCTCTGAATCGAGTTGGAGAATGAGAAAGAGAGACAGAGTGACAAGATTGCTCCAGGGAGAGAGGGTAATAGAAAGACTAGGTGCTTAGCGTTACCGAAGCAATATTGTAAGGGTGGAAAAGGGGCAGTTGCGTCGGAATAACCCAGCTCTTTAATTTAGAGCTGCCGGACAGTAATTAAAATAACCCCCCACCCCTCCCCCCAAACGCATACTCCACAAAGCGGTGCCCAACTCCATTTCCAGCATTTTATTCCCATAACAATGTCTATTTTATTTTATTTCATTTTTTAATTGGCGAATAATTATTTTCATAGTCGATAACGAATGTACCTTTTTTTTTTATTAGTGTAATAAAATTTTTCGCTCAGACTTTATTGGAAAACAATGGTCCATAATATGGACATAAAAATATTGACAAGATTATTAAAAAATGATTTTTTTTATTTTCAGTTTGGTGGAAATATTTATTAGAATCGAATCTCTTTTTATTTGAATTCCCGGTGTTTCCTTTCTCGATTACAAATTTTGATTATTTTTCCGATCCTGGACAATTTCTGGTGTTATTTCTGGTGAATTTTTTAGTTAGGTTATTTTTGGTGAATTTTTGAAATAATTTTGAGATTTTGCCGCTGGCGGTCAAGTGTTGAAGCTGGAAAAAAAGAAGACTGAGAACCTTCAAGTCGACGCGATTCTAATGGAGAGGGTCAGAACGAACACGTTACAAAATAGAAAATTTAATTTAGTCCGTCACTCTCTGAACAACTGGGTAAGTTCCCTTATTGCGAGTCTACAGAAAAGGGGTAAAAGAACACGAGACAAATATTTATTTATATAATTAATTTAATTAAATTTGTCAATTTAGAGTGGAGTGCTTTTTTGGAAAATTTATTTTTCTTTAGCTTTTTTTTCACATTGCATATAGTTCTTAGAAAAGTCTAGCGAGAGAGATGTGAGAGGGATTTATTTAGTAGTACTGTCGCGTCCTACTAATTTCAACCCTTTCGCAGCTCCTCTTTAAAATGGAAACTCAACTAGGAATTTCTTTCTACTTAAAAACACCCACAAGAGCGAACTTTGCACATAAATAAGTCTCTTTTACATTTTTTCAATTCATTTAAAAAAAATTGAAAGCTAGTTTTTACTCAATTTTACTGTGAAAGAAATAAAGGTTCATTTTCGATTGAGTTTAAATTTTAGGTTATTTTATCTACTTTTAGATGCATTTTAATTACTTCGCAATTACTAAGTATTGAATGATTTGCAAAAAAAATTAATTTTATCAATTTTTTGTGAATTGTGTGATTTTTTTATCAAGCGTATTGCTTAGAACGTATTTTTGATGAAAAATTACATAATATTACTTTGAAAAGTAGGCGTGGCTCCTCCTCTACGTGTGCGTAACTTAGAAAAATGGGCGGGGACTTTAAAAAATAGTTGTGACCTAATACTCGGCTATTAGTCATTGGGTTAGACTTGTTAGAGAGTAGGCGGGGCTTCGAAAGAGTCGCTGTCAAATAATCGTTACCTCCAAGTGGGTGGGACTTGCAGAAAACCACTCCCCTTTGTAGGCAGAGCTCAAGAGGGTCTTTGAAATCTGCAAAAGCTATTAATCGTTTTTTCAAATTGTTAGGACTTGTGGAAAACCACTCCTCTTTGAAGGCGGGTTTTTGTACAGCAAGCGTAGTTAAGTAGGCGGATGTAAGTAGGCGGATATAAGTAGGCGGAGCTAAGTAGGCGTAGCTAAATATTCGCTCCTCCTTCAGTGGGCGTGACTTGATAATACCTTATCCTCTTTGTAGGTGGAGCTTCACAATATGGGTGAAACAGGCGTCGTCTGTTAATCATTTGTTTCAGGTGGGCGGGACTTGTATATGACTACTCCTAGTTGTAGGCGGAGCTTTAAAAGATCGGCGGGACTTTGAAACAAGCTCAGCTTATTGCTCATTTGCTTCGAGTGGGCGTAACTTGTGGAAAACCACTCCTCTTTGAAGGCGGAACCTAGTAAGTAGGCGTAACTAAGTAGGCGTAACTAAGTAGGCCTAGCTAAGTAATCGCCCCTCCTCAAGTGGGCGTGTTTAGATTATTATTTTCTCCTCTTTATAGGTGGAGCTTTAAGGTAAGACTTTATAACAGGCGGAGTCTGTTAATCTTTTGTTTCAAGTGGGCGGGACTTGTATAAGACCACTCCCCTTTGCAGGCGGAGCGTTAAAAGGGGGCGGGGCTTTGAAACAGGCTCAGCTTATTGCTTATGCTCGTTTGTTTCAAGTGGGCGGGACTTTTTGAAAACCACTCCTCTTTTTAGGCGAGGTTTAGAAAATGGGCCTACTCCTCAAGTGGGCGTGACTTTTGAACTCCCTTTTCATGCCACTTTTAGCAGGACTTCTCTAGTAACATTTGTCGTACTATTTGTGGTAATTTTGAAGTCACTTTTTAAGCTTTCTTTCCTGTTACTTTGGTAGCAACTTTTGGAGTACCTTTCCAAATTACTTTAGTAATAACTAAATAATCTACTAGAAAAGAAATATTAGAAATAAGCCAAAAACATTAACACCGAAAAATGTTTCCTTTGCGGGAATGATGATTGAAACTGGATTGATTCCTTGACGAATGGAATTTCGACATTTATTGGTCAACGTTGGCGCGAAGTATCCACACGTGAAATAATATACGACCGCGTTTGGACGGACACAGATGAGCGGCTCTGGGGAAAAGACAGAGCCGAGTGTAGGCAAAAAAAATGAAAAAAAGACTTTTGTATTTGGGTTTCCTGGGGCTCGTGGTAACGAGTTGGACGGGGTGGGAGGCAACTGCAATTTGTACCTCTTACTGTCCGCTGGAAGAATGGGTATTGTCTTGCAGGAGAGAAACGAATTGAGCCTCTATGAAGTCCGGCGTGCAAACGGGAATCGATATTTTTAATTTCAAACATCTAGCACCCCCACCTCTTCATTTTCCTTCTCGAAATAACGACGTATTGTCAAGGTTAAATATTTCCCTGCAGATGAGCCAATTTTAGAGAAATTGATATTTTTCATCAGTTTGATGATTGTTTTATAATTTTCAACTATATTTCCTTATAATGGCCTAGTTGAGGGCATGATATTTTTCGTGCCTTTTCGATTTCAATAAGTATTTTGATCGACTCGAGGATGATTTGGAATCCCATAACTGACCGATCCCTCGAGATTATTATTTTTTCATCAAGCCCAGGGGTTGGTCCATCCGTCTGGACCAAGCGGAGAAATTGCATCTCCCGAGTTGCGAGCTACCCCTTTCCGTACCATCCACCCTGACCGAAATATATACGAGCCGGCAAATTGAAAACTGGCGATCGGACCGCTTGAATAAAATATCGTTTAAATTTATTGTAACACCTGGTATATCGCAAAGGGTCACGAACCAAGTAAATACTAGTCGTTTCTACTCATCTTGTTCCTTTTCAATTTCTCTTATTTCAATATCGTTGTATAAAAGTGAAAATTGAGAGTGGTAAATGTTGACGACTGTTGGTCATCATTTGCATTGAAGAAAGATGAAGAAGTTCTTTAGAATTTGTTAAGGAAACGTTCAAAAAGTTGAGAGATTTAGCTAGAACTACCCCAACTACCGTGAAATACCAGCAATACTGTGAAATACTTAAATTGAGGTGAAATACCTGAAATACCATCAAGCACCTGAACTACCGTGAGTACCTGAACTATTGTGAAATACATCAAAAATCATAAAGCACGTGAAATACTCTGAAGTACCTGAATTACTATAAAGCACCTGAACTACCGAGAAGTCCCTGAACTACTGTTAAGTACCTCAACTACTGTAAAATACATGAACTATTGTGAAACATCTGTTCTACAGTGAAACACCTGAAGTATCGTGAAGTACTTGAAATACCAAAAAGCACCTGAAATACCAAGAACTACCGAGAACTACCGTGAAATACCTGAAATGCAATAAAGTTCCTGAACTACCGTGAAACACCTGAGCTACAATAAAACACATCAAGTACTTTGAATCACCTGAACTACCGTGAAATACCTGAAATACCATGAATTTCTTGAACTACCGAGAAGTACCTGAACTACCGTGAAATACCTGAAATACCATGAAGTTCTTGAACTACCAAGAAGTACCTGAACTACTGTCAAGTACTTGAACTACCGTTAAACACCTGAACTACAGAGAAACACTTTAAGTACTTTGAATCACCTGAACTACCGCGAAGTACCTGAACTATTGTGCAATAATTGAAATACCATTAAGCACCTGAACTACCGTGAAATACATAAATTATTGTGAAATACCTGAAATTTCATGAAACACCTGAAGTATCTGAACTACCGTTAAGTACTTTACGGTAGTACAGGTACTCAATGGTAGTTTTGGTACTCCACGGTAGTTCAGGTACTTGACAATAATTCAGGTGTTTAACAGTGGTTAAAGAACTTCTTGTTAGTTCAGGTACTTGACAATAATTCAGGTGTTTAACAGTAGTTAAAGTACTTCTTGTTAGTTTTAGTACTTCATGGTAGTTTTGGTACTTCACGATAGTTTTGGTACTTCACGGTATTCGTCTTTTTTTACAACTCTAAAAAAATGAATAAAAATGAAATTAGAAATTCAAATTGAAACGATTCTACTTTTAGAAATTGAGACAAGTCGTTTATTGGTCTTGAGTTTGTGATTTATAAATTCGATTAAAGTTCATAAGCGACTCGCTGGTTTAATCATTCTTGAGAGCTGACCAATACTTTCATTATAAAGTGTGCTTTCTCACGCAATCTACCATTATTGTTGAATCCTGTGCCCTCATAAATTTTAATTTTCAAGTTTCCTATTCCAACTTAATTTACTTTTAAAAAATGATTTCTAAAAAAATAATTGAAAAAAGTAATTTCTAGATTAAAATTAAATAAATGCATTTTAATGTACATAAATTCACGATTACAATATTGTTAAAATAAAATAAATAAAATAAACACTGTTTATTAGAAATATTGTTGAAATAAGTATAAATAAATAAATATAAATAAATAAATACAAATAAATAAATATGAATAAATAAATATAAATAAATATAGATAAATAAATATAAATAAATAAATATAAATAAATAAATATAAATAAACATAGATAAATAAATATAAATAAATATAGATAAATAAAGAAATATAAATAAAGAAATATAAATATATAAATATAAATAAATGAATAAAAATAAAATAAATAATAAAATAGAAAATTGTTTTTTTTCTTATATTATATATTTTTTATTAAAACTTGAAAGCACTAAAAACGTAGTTAAATTATAAATTTTGCTTTGGACTTTAAAGTTAAGGTAAAAAATAAACGAGATGCTAAAAGGTAAATGTAACGATTGTTAAATATGGAATTGAGGTCTTTTTAGGCAATCCAAGTCTGCAATCGAATCGAACATGAAATTGGACAGCTTCGATCGTCTCGAGCCACTTGCTGAACCGTTTACCCGGAGAATTAACATATAAATTAGGCCCAACTTGGGGACACCCTCAGTGTCCTCCATTCTAGCACTTGAAATATTTTCAATTATACGAAACGACTCTTCATCGATTTCCAAGACCACAATAATTCCCCTGTCCACATTTGCCATTTTCATCGAAAAACAAAAAATTCCCAAATTTACGCGCTCGCAAAATTAAACAAAAAATTGCAAAACGTAAAACAACAATTTTTCTCTTACTAAAAAATGACCACTATAAGAAAAAGACACACCTAGTTAATAAAGAATGAAAGAAAGGATAAAAATCTAAGTTATCAGTTTGATTGCATAAAAGCCCAACACCTGGTTATTTTACGAGAAGAAAAAGTCTCGTGTAATGGTGTCCCTGGTGCATCGAGATCTGGTCCTACGACTCCTGCATGTATGGAGGTGCACTTAGCCCATGAGAAAAGAGAGAGGGTGGCCTGTTTGGGGGCGAGGAGGGTGAAAGAGAGTGAAAAGGGTGGGAGAAGGGAGGTGGTGGCCGAGAGTCGATCGAGCGTGGGTTGCGGCACGGACTAATGCGAATATGCTGTCGTCCAGATAGAAAGAGATACCTGATAGTGAATCTGTGTCCGACACGGATGTCGAATTAGCTCGGATTTAGGTTGCTCGGGGAACTGACAAATAGTTATTGCTTGATTAGGATGGAGGGTAACGCGTACCTCCTGTTCTCCCCCCTCCCCAATTTACCCCCTCTCCATACAGCAGCCCTTCAATAACACCCCTTCCACTCGAACAAACTTTTCAAACCCGCCAATTCCACTTTTTTTTCGCGAGCATCGCGAATCAAATATAGGACGAACTTTAGGGCCGATTTCGATTTTATTGCGGGCTCGATTTAACGACATAACGACTGCGTTCATAAATCTTGCTCCTCTCGCCAGAATCTGTCGGCACAACATTCTTCTGTCCGATACAATCTCATGAAAAAATAAATAAAGCAATGCGTCCAACATTAAGGTTGCCTTTTAAGACCTGTCGAGAGACTCGTTCAAATTGAATTTTCATTGTGGTTAAGGAATTGTCAAAGTTGGCGAGATTTTCAATTTCTGCCAAAGTGTTCCAGTCGACAGATTGCAAATTTATTATGTTTTATGTCTTGAAATGCAAAATTTGGTGCAGCCTGCTCAATCTTTGTCAGTTTTTGTCAACCTTTTTTTGTGCTGTATTTTAATAACTCTTAAAAATTTCAATTGAATTTTATTTCTAGACAAAAAATTGTAAAATCTTATTAGATTCGAAATTCTGAGAGAATTTGGTCTATTACGCTAAAAAACGCACATTATGCAAAATACGTGGTTTACGCTAAAATACGCACATTACGCAAAATACGTGGTTTACGCTAAAATACGCACATTACGCAAAATACGTAGTTTACGATAAAATACGCACTTTACGTAAAATACGTCGTTTACGGTTACATACGCACTTTACGTAAAATACGTCGTTTACGCTTACATACGCACTTTACGCAAAATAAGTCGTTTACGCTTACATACGCACTTTATGTTAAATACGTCTGTTTACACTGAATCACATATTTTACGTAAAATACTTAGTTTACGGTCAAATACGCACTTTACGTAAAATACATCGTATAAGCCTACATACGCACTTTATGTAAAATCCATCGTTTTGCGATAAAATACGCACTATACGTAAATACGCACTTAAATTAAAATACGTACTGTACGTAAAACACGTAATTTATGTAAAATAGTCAATTTACGTAAAATACGCAGTTTACATTACAATACAAATTTTACACTACAGGACCTAGTTTGAATAAAATACTTAATTCAAGCAAGAATTCGTATTTAATGTAAAATACGCATTTTGCGTTATAATACGTACGCTTTGTAAGAATACCTATTTTACACTACAATGCGTACGTTACAATGCGAACGCTATAATGCGAACGCTACAATGCATACGTGAACTGCGCTATAATAGTACTTAAAATATACAGTTGAATTATTATCTGAACATTTCTCCGACCTTCTATGCACATTCACGAATTTTCACATACATTTACGCATTCTTATGGTAAATTTACATACTTTTAAGTATATTTGCGAAATTTTACACAGTTTTACATAAATTTACGTACTTTTACATGAATTTACGTACTTTTACGTGTATCTACGTACTATTGCGTACATTATCAAAAATAATTTTACATATTTTTACGTAGAAGTACGTACTTTAAGGTTCCTTTACGCATTTATGCGTTCATTTACGGAGTGTTACATTTATTTACGTAATTTTACGTTCAGTTACGGAGTGTTACGTTTATTTACGTAATTTTACGTTCAGTTACGGAGTGTTACGTTTATTTACGAAATTTTACGTTCAGTTACGGAGTTCTACGTTTATTTACGAAATTTTACGTTCATTTACGTATCTTCACGTACATTACAGTACATTAATATATTTTGACGTACACATTTACGGATTTCTACGTTTATTTACCTTCATTTACATTACATACTTTCTCATACAAAGTAGATACTTTTACTTACCTTTACGTACAGTTACATACATTTACTTCTTTATTTACATACTTGTGCATACTTTTACATATTATTACGTACTTTTACATATCTTACGTACAATTACAAACATTTACATCTTTATTTACATATTTATCCATACTTTTACATATTTTTACGTACATTTACATATTTTTACATACTTTTACGTACACTTACATATTTTTACGTAAATTTACGTTTTTTACGTATATTTATCAACTCTGGCGTACATTCACATACTTTTAAATATTTGTACGTAATTTAGATTTACATACTTTTACATATTATTACGTACATTAACATAGTTTTACGTATATTTACGTACTTTTACGTATATTTACGTACTTTTGCGTACCTTTACGTACTTTTACGTGTTTTGACACACTTTTAAGTATGTTTTTGCTGTTGTGAAGAGTAAGGTGAGAACTTGTTTTTCTGATTTAACAAAGATGTAACTTAACAAAATGAAATTTGGTGAAGTTTTCCATTAATGAAAAGGAAGTGAAAGCTTTTACTTAGCACTTGGTGTTTTGTCGATAGGGGGACTAAAGGAGAGTTCTGGGATTCACAATGTGGCAGAGTATCCTGCTCTGGCATGTAATCGACGTGCCTCAGGGTCCATATTCGTTTCAATTAAACCGGAATCGTGTAATACGTCTTGCTCGTCGGTGTATACGTACGTGAGCGATTCGCGTTCTGCTGGAATGCGATAGGAGGGGCGTGTCGACGATTCGCAAAGGGCACGAAGAGAAAAAGGGAGAGGAGCGCGAGGAGTGTGGAAAAGTGCGTGAGAAAGAGAGAAAGAGAGTCTGGATACACGTTCAGGTGTAATGAAGGTGTTATTAAATAGATTGAGATTAATTGCGTGATTAGTACTTTACATGTAATTGGATAACCAGCCAGAGAGTAAGAGCTGTGGAATAAATTGGAACTTCCATATGTATATATAAAACGATCCTCTTCCTCCCATACTATTTTCTCTCTTTTATCTTTCTCACATCCTCCCTTCCTCAATCTTGATCACGCAGAAAAAAAAACATTTCCATTTGCTGCATAATCATAAATTGCATTTTCTTTTCTTTTTTTTTTCAAACAAGCCTAAATGTTCTAATTTCTAAAAAAATTATTTTCCATCTCTTTGTTGGGTTTTTTCTTTCAGTATGTTTCCATTTCAGTTTGATTCCTATATTTAATGATTTCATCCTATACCCATGGATAAATGTAAAAATGATTTTTTTCAAACTGTCCGTGAAAAGTTTGCTCCTCTATGTTGGATTTAGGTGAATCAAAACGGCATTTTTGGTTTGTGGCATCGTGTGCGGCTTGTCCAGACACAATGAAACCCTCCAGATAAAGTTAAGACTTAAGCCAGCCAAATGCGAGTTTAAAATGTTGGCGTTGGACGAACGTGCACCGGCCAATCCCTTCCTAATACTCTGCTTGGACATGCGTGCTAACTTTATTCAAATTTTGCAGGAAATTAAAAGAGAGTTTGCAGTTTCCGGCTGCCTACGGGCTATAAACGGAGTTTTGTTCCTTCCCTTTCCATAATACGTGCAGGAAATATGAATTCGTGGGAAAAGCTTTCTAACAAAAAACGGCTTTGCTCAAAAATTCACTGAAATTCGTATCGGATTCTCTTAGTCCGCCTTCTAAATCTCTTGTCTTACTGGCAACCTTTTCTTTAAATACAAAAATCTACCAATTTTTATTCGACTTTTCCCAATTAACCGCAAGAGCAAGCTACTCTTTCCAAAAATACTTCAATAGAAACACAATAACATTACAAAAACAACAAATATCATAAGAGAGACTCATTACTTTTATTTATTTCCCGAAAATTCAACATTAAATTATGCAAATAAAATTGTATATACGTAAAAGTAAAGAATAAGCGTAAGAGTACGAAAGTGCACTTAAATATACGTAAGTTTACGTAAAGGTACGCAAATGTGCGTAAAAATACGAATAAATACGTCAAAGTATGAAAATGTATCTAAAAGTACGTCAATGTACACAAAAGTACGTAAATGTATGTAAACCTATGTAAAAGTGTGTAAAAGTACGTAAATGCAAGCAAAAGTACAGAAAATTAATGTACGCAAAAATATGTAAAAGCACCAGAAAACATGAAAATGTATTTATATGTTACAGGTAAAAGTACTAAAAAGTACGTAAAAGTGCGTAAAAGTACGTAAAAGTGCGTAAAAGTACGTAAGAGTACGTAAAAGTACGTAAGAGCACGTAAAAGTACGTAAGAGTACGTAAAAGTACGTAAGAGTATGTTAGAGTACGTAAGAGTACGTAAAAGTACGTAAGAGCACGAAAAGTACGCAAAAGTACGTAAGAGCACGTAGAAGTACGTAAGAGTACGTAAGAGCACATAAATGTAGGTAAGAGTACGTAAATGCACATAAATGCACGTAAATGTGCGTATATGACGAAAAATATGATAATATACGTAGAAGTACGCAAAAGTACGTAAAAATATAGAAATAGACGTTAAAGTGCACAAACATATATAAAAATGCTTGAATGTGCGTAAAATTGTGTAAGTATATGTTCAGTTACGTAAGCATTTGTAAAAAGGTGTAATGATTAGTAAACGCATGTAAGTGTACGTAAAAATTCATATTAATTTGTAAGTTAACGTTAAAGTACCTATTAATTTGTAATTATACCTTAAAATACGTATTGATTTGTAAGTAAACGTAAAAATACGTATTAATTTCTAAGTATACGTAAAGATGCGTATTAATGTGTAAGTATATACGTGAAACCGTATCAGTATACGTAAAAATACGTAAATTCCTGACTTCTGATAAATAATACGTAAACTCATGCTAGTAATCGTTAAGAAGTGCGTGAAAGAATACGTAGAATGGCGTAAAAGTTGATAAGTATGAAAATAATCAGAATTACAGTAAAAAATGTAAATTTGTGAATGAGCTAAAAGAAAAGTTGTTTTTCTTTTAAAGAGGAAGGTGAGACAAATCACTGTGAGTCTTGTCTGAGGTTTACAAACAGTAGAATCGAGTGTAAAAATTGAAATAGACAAGGTAGCGACATTTCCCCTTTTCTTCTGGTGTCCGTGTCGTCTTAACTTTATTTCTTTCAATGGAAATTGGTCTTAACTCCACGACCAAGGGATAGAGTAGCTCTGATGTTTAATACATAGGATCCGACTGATATTGCAAGGGAGCAGATGAGAAGGAAAGAGATATGAGAAAAAGTGCACGAAAGTGGGAAAGATTCAGGAGTGCTGGAGACAGAGAAAAAAGGGGGGTGAGGGGGATGGAGAAAAGAAACCTACGTATCTTCTTGACAGGGTGTGAAGTCGCAGAGCGCCCTACTGGCGGGAAGGAAGTGTTGTCGGCTCGGGCTTTTCACGAGCTTTCAAGTGCCTCCGCAGTTGCCTCGAGTGCTGTAAGAGGCTTTCAGAAAAGGAAGCGGAATGGGCTTTTTAATAGGGCCAAACATTTGGCCTGCGATCTCTGTAAATTCCTTCGAGATTAGGAAATTGAATACAATGGTTATGATTTTTTAAAGTGCCATTACTGATTCTTAATTAGGATTCAATGATTCTTTTGTTCATTATGGGAACAATTAAAGTTTTTTTCTTTAGTCATTGCGGTAATGAAAAAACTCCACGGTAGATTGGGTATTTTTTAATAGGTCTGGAGACTTAAAATAGTTCTGGAACATCACGATAATTCAGGTACTTCTCGGTAGTTCGGGTACTTCTCTGTAGTTCGGGTTCTTCACGGTAGTTCAGGTGCATCATAGTAGTTCAGGTGCTTCATGATAATTTAGGTACTTCATGGTAGTTCAGGTAATTCAGGTACACCAAGGTAGTTCATGTAAATCGTGGTAGTTTGGATAATTCGTGGTAGTTCAGGTACTTTACTAAAGTACAGGTACATCATGGTAGTTCAGATAGTTTATGGTAGTTCAGCTAATTCAGATACTGCATGATAGTTGAGGTAAATTGAGGTAGTTCAGATAATTCGTGATAGTTCAGGTATTTCATTGTAGTTCAGGTAATTCGTGGTAGTTCAGGTATTTCATTGTAGTTCAGGTAATTCGTGGTAGTTCAAATAATTCATGGTAGTTCAGGTATTTCATGGTAGTTCAGGTACTTCATGGTAGTTCAGGTATTTCATTGTAATTCAGGTAAATCGTGGTAGTTCAGACAATTCATGATAGTTCAGGTATTTCATGGTAGTTCAGGTATTTCATGGTAGTTCAGGCAAATGGTGGTAGTTCAAGTAATTCGTGATAGTTTAGGTAATTGGTGGTAGTTCAGGTACTTTACTGAAGTACAGGTATACAACATGGTAGTTCAGTTAATTCAGGTACTTCATGATAGTTCAGGTAAATTGAGGTTGTTCAGGTAATCCATGGTAGTTCAGGTAATTCGTGATAGTTTAGGTATTCAATTGTAATTCAGGTAAATCGTGGTAGTTCAGACATTTCATGGTAGTTCAGGTATTTCATGGTAGTTCAGGTAAATCGTGGTAGTTCTGGTAATTCGTGATAGTTTAGGTAGTTCGTGGTACTTACATTCTGACTTTTTGAAAAGCCGCAGTTAAAAAAGCCCCATGACAAATACAATTGCAGTGGCCTATTTGGAAATTTACAGTCTCGTAAAAGCAAAGCAATAACGAAAATCGTTTATTGCGCGTCAGGGCAAAATTAATATTGTAATCGATGTAGCTATTAGGTTGTAGATATATCCAAGCGACGAGACTACACTGGCTTGATTAATAATGCAGGTAGTCGAAATTACTACGAGATATTTACGTCACTTGTTCTCGTATATCAAACCATAAAGGCTAAAGGTGCCCGCGAATGTCCCGGGAGAGCTCAATTAAGCCCGTATTACATTTTTAGGCCGAGTCGCATTAACCGCGCAGCTGGTTGCGGACTCAGTATTATTTATCGGTTGACTTATCCCCCGTTCCATTTGCTTTTGGAAAAAAAGAGTCACTAAAGAGGGCCGGCCATTGGCCGCTTCCGTGTAAAGTCGCGCGCTGATTGGACCCAAAGTGAGACGAGAAATTCTCTTCTTGCTCCAGACAGCGACACCGCGCCGCCACGAGATGGAATATCTTATTAGTCGAACAATGGGCAATCAGAGACGCCATATAGCTCTCTGTTAGTGGTCCACTATGTCCATCCAATCATCCATTCGTGTGAGAGAAGAATTTCACTCTGCCGTTCCGAGTGCGCTTGTAACCAAGGTCAGAACGACCTTCTATAGTTTTAGCTAAAATAGAATCCATTACAAAGACTAAGATTTGTTAATTTTTATATTGCTTCATCCATTTCTACTGAGATTTGTTAACTTTTTTGTTGATTCATCCATTTCAACTGAGATTTGGTAATTTTTTAACGCTTCATCCATTTCAACCAAGATTTGTTAACTTTTATTATTTGCGCCATTGATTAAAAACAAATGCAAATTGAAGGATTAATAAGGTGACAACTAATATTACCATGAATGTCCTAATGTTAACACAGATTGTCCTAAGATTACCAAGATTATCCCAATGTTAACAAACTTTGGCCTAATGTTATTCTAATTGTCCTAATTTTACTAAAACTGTCCTAGTGTTAACACAGATTGTCCAAACGTTACAAACATTGTCCTAATGTTACCAATATTGTCCTAATGTTACAAAGAATCTCCTCCTGATAACACAGATTGTCCTAATGTTACCAACACTGTCCAAATATTACCAAGGATATTTTCCCGTTAACACAGATTGTCCTAATATTACCTAGACTAACCCAATGTTAAAAAACGTTGTCCTAATGTGACCAACACTGTCCTAATGTTAACAGAGATTGTCCTAATGCTACCAACATTGACCTAATGTTGCAAAGAATCTCCTCCTGTTAACACAGATTGTCCTAATGTTACCAACACTGTCCTAATATTATCAAGGATATTTTCCCGTTAACACAGATTGTCCTTATATTACCTAGACTAACCCAATGTTAACAAACTTTGTCCTAATGTTACTAACACTGTCCTATTGTTAATACAGATTATCCTAATGCTACCAAGATTATCCCAATGTTAACAAACTTTGTCCTAATGTTATTCAGACTATCCTAATGTTACTAAGACTATTCCAATGTTGATAGGAATGTCCTAATGTTACCAAAACTGTCCTAGTGTTAACACAGATTATCCTAATGTTACCAACACTGTCATAATGTTACCAACACTGTCATCATGTTACCAAGACTATACCAATTTTAACACTAATTGTCCTAATGTTACCAAGACGTTCACAATGTTAACACTGGATGTCCTAATGTTACCCAGACTATCCCAATGTTAACACAGTTTGTCATAATGACACCAAAACAGTCATAGTGTTAAAGCAAATTATTTTAATGTTACCAGGACTGTCCTGAGGTTAACAAAATTTGTCCTAATGTTAACAAAGATTGTCCTAATGTTAACAAACTTTGTCTTAATGTTAACATAGATGGTAAATGGCTAGACTGATAAAAAGTGCAAATTCAATGATTAATAAACAATAAATTTTAATTTTATTAAATTTAATATTTCGAAAAACCGAAAATAATAATAATTAACGAAATACGAAACAAGTTATTTTTCAACTGGACACGGATATGGTCCATATCTTATTAATCCTAAACCGTAGATACTTCCCACGCTACTTATGGCATCTCAGCACACATTTGACGTCGATCTGGACCCACTCAGAATCATGAATTTCGATCGGCCATTTATAGCTATTCGAAGGAGCTATTAACGTTGCTTTACGAAGTGACTGAGCGCGGACTCGGAAACGCACTTAAAATCCTAAATCCTACTTTTCCATTAATGAAACTCGGCAACCCTTCGCTCATACGCCAGTGCAGTGTCCTGGACGGCCACGTGTATAAAAGAGGGGTGGGGGTGAGGACTGTCTATGGAAACGGGGAAAGGTGGGACATATGGGGGAAAGCAACATATCAGGACGCCTATCTATCGGTACCTTTTACGCTAATTGATAAATCGTGTTACGTTAATGAATGAAGAGAACGGAGGAGTGTGATTTTATATTTCCGGAGAGGGGTTAAAGTCGCTTTTTTCACACCCCAATGGTTTGCCAAGGAAAAGTCTGAAAATCCGGATTGATTAACTTTCGAATTTTCGAAGAGTCTGATATCTTAATTATTATGTGGAAATCAAATTAACTTTAGGTATAAAAATCGCTCTTTTTGAGCCTATGGTATAGTTGAGCACCTACAGTACCGTTTTAAGTACTCATAGTACCGTTAAATACCTACAGTACTGTTTAAAGTACCTACAGTACCGTTTTAAGTACCTGCTGTACCGTTTTAAGTACCTACTGTACCGTTTTGAGTACTTATAGTACTGTCAAGTACCGTTCAGTATCTACAGTACCGTCTTAAGTACTCAGAATACCGTTTTAAATACCTACTGTACTGTTTTGAGTACTTATAGTACTGTCAAGTACCGTTCAGCATCTACAGTACCGTCTTAAGTACTCAGAGTACCGTTCAGAGAACTGTCTTAAGTACTCAGAGCACTGTTAAGTATCTACAGTACCGTTAAGTATCTACAATGCCGATTTTAGTACCTATTGTACCGTTTTAAATACTTACAGTACGGTCAAGTGCCGCTCAGTGTCTATAGTACCGTCATAAGTACTTAAAGTACAGTTAAGTACCTACAGTACCGTGTTAAGTACTCACAGTTCCGTTAAATGCCTACAGTACCGTTAAGTATCTACAATACCGATTTACGTACCTATTGCACCGTTTTAAATACTTACAGTACCGTCAAGTGCCGCTCAGTACCTATAGTACCATCTTAAGTACTTAAATCATGGTTAAGTACCTACAGTACCGTTTTATGTACCTACTGTACCGTTTTAAACATTTACAATACCGTTTTAAGTACCTATAGTGCTGCTTAAAGTACTTACAGTACCGTCTTGAGTATTTATAGTACCATTTGACGGTACAGTAGTGATTTAAAACGATACTGTAGGTACTGATCGGTACTTGACGGTACTGTAAATACTTAAAACGGTACTGTAGGTACTGAACGGTACTGTAAGTCCTTCAACCGGTACTGTAGGTACTTGACGGTACTCTAAATATTCAAGACTGTACAGTAGGTACTTAAAACGGTACTGAAGGTACTGGGCGGTACTTGATGTTACCGTAATTACTTAAAACAGTAGTATAGGCACTTAGCGGTATTGTATGCACTTAAAACGATACAGTAGGTACTTAAAGAGGTACTGTAAATACTTAGCACGGTACAGTAGTTACTTAAAACGATAGCGAAGGTACTGAACGGTACTGTAAGTGCTTAAGATGTTACTGGATGGTACTGTAGGTACTGAATGGTACTGTAAGCTCTTAAAACAGTAGTATAGGCACTTAACGGTATTGTATGCACTTAAAACGGTACAGTAGGTACTTAAAGAGGTACTGTAAATACTTAACACGGTACAGTAGGTACTTATAGAGGTACTGTAAATACTTAACACGGTACAGTAGTTACTTAAAACAATATTGAAGGCACTGGACGGTACTATAAGTACTTAAAACGGTACTGTAGGTACTGAATGGTACTGTAAGCACTTTTAAAATAGTACTGCAGGTACTTAACCAGTACCGTTAATTACTGTTGACTACACGGAAAAAACTGAATGTTTGTGGCAACCATATGTGTTGTTAAATATGAGACAACCACATTTTGTTGTTGGCACAACAACATATATGGATGTGCCGTTGCCACAAACATTCATTTTTTTCCGTGTACTGTAACTACTGTTAAGTACTGAAACAGTACCGTGTATTATCCGAACTATTTTTGAACTTCTAAACTAACGCGCTTTTCCACCAAATTATTTAGCAGGTCTCCAATCGTTTCCTTTCTGTTGTGCGCTAATTGAGCACCATTTTCTGATAATAATGAAGCATGTGTGATACAGAGGTTACCGGGCAGTTACGTGGATATTAATGGAATTGATTAAAATGTGTTCGGCCAACCGAAGCAAGCACACCCCTCACTCATCTCTCGCCTCGAATATTTGCGTTTAGGTACAGCGACGCGGAAAATGCTATCTTTGTCAATTAATTCAACCTGTTGTCTCCCGTCACACCTACTAAAGCGTTCGCCTGGCCTCGATCGGCATAATTGGTGGTTTTGCGGTTTAGCCAAATAGAGTGCTTTTCAAAATTCGTCTTCCGCTGATGCAAGCACTTTATATTGTCAACCACTTTCTTCTCAATTAAACTGCCCTCCAATTATTATTGCCCTTATTGACTAATCACTTTCTCCCCGATGAACATGTCGATATCGAGAGACGCGTGGGAAGAATCTCGTGCACTAGTAACACGAGACGCTATCTGGGAATCCACTAATTCCGTCGTGTACGGAATCCATCAGTAGGAGTCTTATCTCCAACGTCAGAACACTATCTAAAGTGTTTCTCACTTGGCCAGTGTCGAAGATTGAAGAGCGAATGGAACCAAGGTGTTGAGAAAGACTTTTGTTTGAATAAATCTGAAAAGGATCAAAATTACGACAGTAATTGTAATGAGTTTATTAAATGACAATAATTGTAATGACTCTAAACAAAGAGGATAAATTTCAAAGGGTATCTTGGAAAATTTTTGAAGCTTTGGATCTTTATGAATTCGAAAATTAAAGATCGCAATGATTTTCTGATTGCTAATTAAATGTGAAATCGATAGGGTCAAAGGAAAAAGGGATCATTTGATTTATTTGCATTATGAGGTATATGCTTGAGTTCATAGGGCAGCGTCCTTGCTGGGAGTTAACTCTCCCCTGCTGGGACTATGGACAGGCGATGGAAAGAGTCTGATGTATGGATTGGTTGCAATCTTAAAAAGACGGAAGCTCATAAGATTCTTTAGCATCATTCCAGATTAGTTTTATTCCTTTTTAAGAAAAAAACAAGAAATGTTGGCAATTAAAGATGTCCTAAAGTTAAAAACAATGTCCTAATGTTACCAACACTATCCTAATGTTATCAAGAATGTCCTAATGTTACCAACATTGTCCAAACATTACCAATACTGTCCTAATAATACCAAGAATGTACTAGTGTCAACATAGATTGTCCTAATGTTACCAAGAGTGTCCTATTGTTAACAAACAATGACCTAATGTTACCAAGAATGCCCTAGTGTTAACACAGATGTCCTGATGTTACCGAGAATACCCCAATGTTAACAAAGTTTGTCCTAACGTTGCCATGACTCTCCTAATGTTACCAAGACAATTCTGATGTTAACAAGACTATTTTAATGTTATTAAGACTATTTTCATGTTATTCAAAATATCCTAATGTTACCAACACTGTCCAAACGTTACCAGCACTGTCCTAATGTTACTAAGAATTTACTAGTGTCAACACAGACTGTCCTAATGTTACCAAGAATGTCCTAGTGTTAACAAACGATGTCCTAATGTTACCAAGAATGCCCTAGTGTTAACACAGATTGTCTTGATGTTACCGAGAATACCCCAATGTTAACAAAGTTTGTCCTAACGTTGCCATGACTGTCCTAATGTTACCAAGACAATTCTGATGTCAACAAGACTATTCTAATGTTATTAAGACTATTTTCATGTTATTCAAAATGTTCTAATGTTACCAACACTGTCCAAACGTTACCAGCACTGTCCTAATGTTACCAAGAGTGTCCTAGTGTTAACAAACAATGTCCTAATGTTACCAAGAATGCCCTAATGTTACCAACATTGCCCTTATGTTACCAACATTGCCTTAATGTTACAACCACTGTTCTAATGTTACAACCACTGTTCTAATGCAACCAAGAATGTCCTAATGTTAACAAACATAGTTCTACTGTTACCATACTATACCAATGTTAAGAAACTTTGTCCTAATGCTATCATAACTATCCTAATGTTAACAAACATTGTCCTAAAGTTCACATAGATTGTCCTAATGTTACCATGGATGTCTTAATGTCAACAAACATTGTCCTAATGTTAACATAGATTGTCCTTATGTTAACAAACTTTGTCCTCATGTTATCATGACTGTCCTAATGTTAACAAACATTGCCTAATGTTGACAAACTTAGTCTTAATGTTAACATGGATTGTCCTAATGTTTACAAACTTTGTCCTAATGTTATTCAGACTATTCTAATGTTACTAAGACTATTCCAATGTTGACACGAATGTGTTAATGTTAACAAACATTGTCCTAATGTTAACATAGATTGTCCTAATGTTACCTTGGATATCTTCATGTTTACAAACATTGTCCTAATGTTAACAAACAATAGAATTAATAGAATTAATAGAATTGGTAAAATCTGGCGCAGTTCTGGCAAGCAAAATAAATAAATAATGAAGTGTTCATTGCAATGATATAGTTTGACAACAACGTCATTACTTTGGTTTACATGAGTCAATCATTGGTCAGCTAATTGGTTGCCACTCTGTGACCGACTCAACGCTTCGCCGATTCAGTACGCTTCAAAATCACCGGCTTTTCCTGAATATTGTAATAAATGGCGCGTGATTGTGTTTATATTTCTCTACAATTGTGTATCGTCACCCCATCACAATACTGTATCTATACTAACCCAATATTGGCCCAGAGCTGGCACAACATTGGCTCAAAAAAATATTAGCCCAAACCTGACACTGTGTTAAAAACACACTTCTTTCATTATTGCAAAAATATTTCTATTTTCAATTTCCCTGAATTGGCAGCACTCAAAATTGTTTTATTCGTATTGCCTTCTGTTAATTTGAAGCACCCACTTTTAAAATAATGGTACCAATAATGTCACTTGCGCCAACGCAAAAAGTAAAGGCTAATGCAGTGAGCATTTAACGCTCTACGATTTGTTAAATGATTAAGTGGAAGAGGCGCATGAAATGCGAAAGGGGAGATTTTGCAAAAATGTCGAATATAAATAAATAAAATAGATGCCTCCGTGACGACCTGAGAGTGTCGCTAATGAACTGGTCTCTCCCGTCTCTTTCTCTCACCCTTGATAGCACTTTCGGTATATAGTGTATTCGACCGGTCTTCATTATACTTCTTTCAGTGTCGTTAATTGCACACATACACACGTTAATGACACTCGATTCAGTTAATATCAAAGTCTTTAAAAAGTTTTTTTTGCCTTTTTTTAATAAGTTTGTATTAACTACAGGAATCAACAGCGAACAGTATATTTTTGAATTTTTGCAATTATAACAAGTTTTCATAGTGATGTACACAAGATTGAAAATAAATTTACCTTTTTACTGTATTTTCGAAGTACAGCATTTCACTGTGCTTTCATGTACAATATTTTACTGTATTTTCAACTTTACTGTAATTTTACTGAACAATATTTTACTGCATTATACAATCCAACATTTTACTGTACAATATTTTACTCTACAATTTTACTATATAGTATTTTACTGTACAATTTTACTGTACGATTTTACTGTACGATTTTACTGTACGATTTTACTGTACGATTTTACTGCACGATTTTACTGCACGATTTTACTGTACAATTTTGCTCTACAGTGCTGAAGAGTACAGTATCTTACGATACAGTATCCTACGTTAAAGTATCTTCTTGTATTTTTTATTGTGTAGTAATTTACTACATTTTTTATTGTACAGTATTTTACTGTATTTTTACCATTAAATACATTCTATTGCATACAATTTTACTATATTTTCTACTGTAGAATATTTTACTGCATTTTTCTATACAGTATTCTATTGTACATTTTACTGTACTTTCTACTGCACTTTTTACTGTATCTTTTACTGCACTTTTTACTGAACATTGCCTATACCTTTTACTGTAACTTTTACTGTACTTTCTACTGCACTTTTTACTGTACATTTTACTGTACATTTTACTGTACTTTTGACTGAACTTTTTTTACTGAACTTTGCCTGTACCTTTTACTGTACATTTTACTACACTATGAAATGTATCTTTTACTGTACCTTTAATGTACCTTTTACTGTGCCTTTTACTTACTTTCTACTGTATTTTTACGGAACTTTTTCTGTACTTTCTACTGCACTTTTTACTGTACCTTTTACTGTACTTTTTACTGAACACTGCCTGTACCTTTTACAGCAACTTTTACTGTACTTTCTACTGCACGTTTTACTGTACATTTTACTGTACTTTTGACTGAACTTTTTTTACTGAACTTTGCCTGTACCTTTTACTGTACTTTTTACTGTACTATCTACTGTACCTTTTACTGTACCTTTTACTGTACTATCTACTGTACCTTTTACTGTACCTTTTACTGTACTTTTTACTTACTTTCTACTGTACTTTCTACTGTACTTTCTACTGTATTTTTACCGAACTTTTTGTGTACTTTCTACTGCACTTTTTACTGTACCTTTTACTTTACTTTTTACTGAACATTGCCTGTACCTTTTACTGTACTTTCAACTGCACTTTTTACTGTAAATTTTACTGTACATTTTACTGAACTTTGCCTGTACCTTTTACTATACCTTTTACTGTACTTTTTACTGAACTCTTTACTGCACTTTCTACTGTACCTCTACTGTACCTTCTACTGTACCTTTTACTGCACTTTATACTGTACATTCTACTGTACCTTTTACTGTACCTTTTACTGTACTTTTTACTTACTTTCTACTGTACTTTCTACTGTAATTTTTACGGAACTTTTTCTGTACTTTCTACTGCACTTTTTACTTTACCTTTTACTTTACTTTTTACTGAACATTGCCTGTACCTTTTACTGTACTTTCAACTGCACTTTTTACTGTAAATTTTACTGTACTTTTTACTGAATTTTGCCTGTACCGTTTACTGTACCTTTTACTGTACTTTTTACTGCACTTTTTACTGCACTTTCTACTGTACCTCTACTGTACCTTCCACTGTACCTTTTACTGCACTTTCTACTGTACTTTCTACTGTACTTTCTACTGTATTTTTACTGTACATTTATTGTACTTTTTACTGTACCTTATAGTGTATCTTTTACTGTTTTTCTTACTACACTTTTTTTACTGAGCTTTCTGACTGTACTTTTTACTGCAGGATTACTGTCCTCTGTTTTACTCTAATTTACTCTATCCAAAAGTACTTTTCACCACTCGCATTTAATACACTAACAAATACGAAATACTGTCCCAATACTGTTTGACTCTTGTCAATTTCCTTTTTGGAAATTGTTACTTCAAAAATGACCAGTTACGACTTTTGTTACGTGAAGTGAAGAAATCAACATGCAGGCACCAGTACGAAGGAATTTCCTATCAATTAGGGACAGGTTTCCTCCTGCTGGTGGCGACGACTGTCTTTTTTTCGTCGCCCTTATCCTGGAGAATCCTGTTTCTCTCGCCTGTACAGTTAGTCGCTTAACCAACAGCCAACAACCAAAGGTGTCCACTCTAAGAGACTTAACTCGAAGATCATTGTCCTACCAATAGAAACAAATATCCGCTTTTTCGTTGAACACCATTTTTTTGAATTTATTTTTCAATTCAAACTTTTTATTGGAAATTCCAAAAATCAGGTTTAATTTGTAATGCTGAAAAGAGTTGTTTTATTGTCATTCGCCTTGACGTAAAAATTCTATAAAATTTCTACGGAATTTCCATCGAATTTCTACGGAATTTAACACTGAACTATTTCACAGAATTTTTCTACGGAATATCTACAGAATTTCTACGGAATGTTTACAGACTTTCTTCGGAATATTTACAGAATTTCTACGGAATGTCTACAGAATTTCTACGGAATGTTTACAGACTTTCTACGGAATATCTACAGAATTTCTACGGAATGTCTACAGAATTTCTACGGAATGTTTACAGAATTTCTACGGAATTTCTACGGAATATCTTCAGAATTTCTACGGAATGTCTACAGAATTTCTACGGAATATCTAGAGAATTTCTACGGAATGTCTACAGAATTTCTACGGAATGTCAACAGAATTTCCACGGAAATTTTTATAAAAGCATTTCAAAGTTTCTAAAATTTATTTCATTATCACAAAAATTACTATATTTCCAAAAAAACTGAAAACTCTTTTACCGCATTTTGAATCCCATCGAATCATTTATTCTTATACGGAACAAGCTCGTTTTCATCGCAAACGTCATTTGCAATCGTTAAGCATCAGCAAACTGAAAAAGAAAAGTTTGCATCATTTGGCCTTTGGAGTCAAATCACCTTGCCAAGAAGCGACTTAATGCAAATCATTAGGTGAAACTAATTTCTTAATGACCCTGATAAATTGAATTCCTAATGAAATTAATGCTACGCCTCTTAAATCTCATTTAGACCTCTCGCAAATTTTTCTTTATCTTAATTCACCAAGGCTGCTTCAAAAATTTACTTTTCCTAATAAACATTCCCAGCAATAATTATACTCGCACTCTAATTAATGTAACACGAAAAAACCGAAACTAATTAACGTTTTCGAACTGATAATCATTAATTAAAAATAATTATTAATTTATTTTCAGGACAATCCTGAGCAGCTGGACCAGGAATTGAGGTGAGTTTTGCAATTAAATATTTAATTTATGCAGAAAAATAGATTGCATTACTTGTGAGTTCATAAAACCGATTTCGAGTATAGAGTTCATATATCTAAAGTTCTTTGGAGGGAAAAAATCTTAACAAACTGAAGATAAGTTCGAGAGACACGAGTCTTGCCCGCACGTTTCTTGAAGGTAAGTTGCTCGACACGGATAGGCGAAATTTATGCGAAAGATAATGATAAGGGGGTGGCTCTCCTTCTCTCTCTAACAGACCTTGTATTGTGCGAAAGAATAGGACAGATGCTGAGTACAAGAATATACTTGTAAACATAATCATTGTAAATTATTGTTTTTACTTCTGCCATAGTGAGTTCTAGGGATTTGATAATTGTCTCGGAGACTCTGAGTTCAATGCTCTTTAAAACTATAGGAGTCAAATTGAAAATTAAATACTTTTAAACATGGAAATATACAATTTTGATACTTTCCTGGATCTTTTTTAATTTTAAAAAAAGGAGAATTGAAACATTAACATTTTTGAAAAATTCACTTCTTTGCCAATTTCAAGATGTTCCTGAAACTTTTTTGGTACTTATTTTATTAATTTCGATTCAGAAAGAAAAAACACGAATTTTGAGTCCTATTACAAACACTACACTTTTCAGGAACTAAGTGCATTTTTGAAAAACATGTATTTTTTCACTTTTTTGCAAATTTCAAAGTGTTTCTGAAATTTTATCCACATTTTCTTTTTTTCATTTGATTCAGAAAAAAAAACAAGAATTTTAAAGTACCTTCCAAACACTACACTCTTCAAGAATAATTTGAATTTTTGAAAAATATAAAATTTTTTTCACGTTTTTCAAATTTCAAAGTGTTCCTGAAATTATTTTGTCATTTTCTTTTTTTTATACGATTTGGAATACAAAAACACGAATTTCAAAGTACCTTCCAAACACTACACTTTTCAAGAACAATTTGAATTTTTGAAAAACATAATTATTTTTTCACTTATTTGCAAAATTCAAAGTATTCCTGAAATTATTTTCACATTTTCTTTTTTCTATTCGATTCGGAATACAAAAACACGAATTTCAAAGTACCTTCCAAACACTACACTTTTCAAGAACAATTTGAATTTTTGAAAAATATAAATTTTTGCACGTTTTTGCAAATTTCAAAGTGTTCCTGAAATTTTTCTGTCATTTTCTTTTTTCTATTCGATTCGGAATAAAAAAACACGAATTCTAAAGTTCCTTCCAAACACTACACTTTTCAGGAACAATTTGAATTTTTGAAAAATATAAATTTTTGCACGTTTTTGCAAATTTCAAAGTGTTCCTGAAATTTTTTTGTCATTTTCTTTTTTCTATTCGATTCGGAATAAAAAAACACGAATTTTAAAGTTCCTTCCAAACACTACACTTTTCAGGAACAATTTGAATTTTTGAAAAATATAAATTTTTTTCACGTTTTTGCAAATTTCAAAGTGTTCCTGAAATTTTTTTGTCATTTTCTTTTTTTTATTCGATTCGGAATACAAAAACACGAATTTTAAAGTTTCTTCCAAACACTACACTTTTCAAGAACAGTTTGAATTTTTGAAAAATATAATTTTTTGCACGTTTTTGCAAATTTCAAAGTGTTCCTGAAATTTTTTTGTCATTTTCTTTTTT
>WNHD01000293.1:0-35617 GCA_011057455.1 Ganaspis sp. Gsp50
CTCCGGAAAATTAATACCAAAAAATTATATTTTAATCAAATTTAAACAAACAATAAAAAATTGTGAGATGAAAAATTTATAAAAATTTTACGTCACAAAATAAATAAATTCCAAGGAGTGAATATTATCGATTTCTTTAGTTGGGGTTGGAGGGTGGTACAGGGATTTGGCGTGACGAGTTTGCGAGACCGGTCGAGTCACGTTTAACTCGGGATTTGGTACTGTGGGAAGGGGGTAGTTAACCCTCGGGATGGGTTATGAAATGACTTTATGGTAGATCAGAGGCTTGGTTTAGATTGCGCAAAGGGGTATCGGAGACCTGGGCACATCCACACTACGAGGGTGTGAGGACGAGGTTCGGTTACCAAGCTCCAATACGAGGGTGACAACGAGACGAGAATCACGCTTGGAAACATTTCCAGCACTGCTCCCGAAATCCGTCCAATCGCCAAGCAAAAACGGGAATAAAAACTCGAAACACTGATCAATGCTGGTCAGTGAAAAATCAAGACCTAAATGTCGTGTTGACTTTAAATAATTTCATCTTATCATCATCATCAAACACTTCTTGTTGTTTTTTTTGTCCGAAGAGGAAATTCGAATTCAATCGCCGCGAGACACCTACGCTTTTTATCGCCAGAATATCTTCGAAACGTTTTGACTGATTTTCATAAAATTTGGTGTAGTTTTACTAATCATGAATATCAAGACTTTTCGGTTGGGATTTTTAGAAATCTAAGCACAAATTTATTTTACATCACTTTTATTTTAAAAAATACAGTTTCTAGGGTATAATTTTTTTTCTAATTAAAGATTTAAGTAAGTAATGCAAAAATTGCATACCTTGTATTGAAAGGAATCGATTGACCTATATAAAGTCAATATTTCACTAAGAATTGATGAAGTAAATGATATTTTCTATTATTATTGACATTTAGAATTCGATTTTGTTACATATCTCACAAACTTGTCATTTCTTATTTGTAAATCCTCTAGAACAAATATTCTGGATTTAAAAACAAATCGATTGAACTATATAAAGTTAAATTTAACAAACAATAAAGAGAGTAAATGACGCTTTTGACTATTTTTTGCATTTAAACTTTGATTTCGACTCACAACTCTCAAAATTGTATTTTTTTATTACTAAACCCTCTAGAAGAAATGTTCTACATTAAAAAAGGAATCGATTGATCTATATAAAGTTTAATTTGATAAACAATTGATACAGTAAATGACACTTTCTGATTACTTTTGACATTTAGAATTGGATTTCGACTCATAACTCCCAAAATTGTATATTTCTATTGCTAAATCCTCTAGAAGAAATGTTCTACATTAAAAAGCGAATCAATTGATCTATATAAAGTTAAATTTAGAAAACAATTGATAGAGCAAATGACACTTTTTGATTGCTTATCACATTTAAAATTGCATTTAATTACATAACTCTCAAACTTGTATTTTTTTATTACTAAATCCTGTAGAAGAAATGTTCTACATTAAAAAAGGAATCGATTGATCTATATAAAGTTCAATTTGATAAACAATTGATAGAGTAAATGACACTTTTTGATTGCTTATCACATTTAAAATTGCATTTAATTACATAACTCTTAAAATTGACTTTTTTTATTACTAACTTCTCTAGAAGAAATGTTCTACATTTAAAAAGGAATCGATTGATCTATATGAAGTTTAATTTGACAAACAATTGATGGAGTTAATGCACTTTTTGATTATTTTTAACATTAAAAATTTGATTTCGACTCATAACTCTCAAACTTGTATTTTTTTATTACTAAATCCTCTAGAAGAAATGTTCTACATTAAAAAAGGAATCGATTGATCTATATAAAGTTAAATTTAGAAAACAATTGATAGAGTAAATGACACTTTTTGATTGCTTATCACATTTAAAATTGCATTTAATTACATTACTCTTAAAATTGATTTTTTTTATTACTAACTCCTGTAGAAGAAATGTTCTACATTTAAACAGGAATCGATTGATCTACATAAAGTTTAATTTGATAAACAATTGACAGAGTAAATGACACTTTTTGATTGCTTATCACATTTAAAATTGCATTTAATTACATAACTCTTAAAATTGACTTTTTTTAATACTAACTTCTCTAGAAGGAATGTTCTACATTTAAAAAGGAATCGATTGATCTATATAAAGTTTAATTTGACAAACAATTGATGCAGTTAATGCACTTTTTGATTATTTTTTACATTAAAAATTGGATTTCGACTCATAACTCTCAAACTTGTGTTTTTTTATTACTAAATCCTCTAGAAGAAATGTTCTACATTAAGAAAGGAATCGATTGATCTATATAAAGTTTAATTTGATAAACAATTGATAGAGTAAATGCACTTTTTGATTGCTTATCACATTTAAAATTGGATTTAATTATACATAACTCTTAAAATTGACTTTTTTATTACTAAATCCTCTAGAAGAAATGTTCTACATTTAAAAAGGAATCGATTGATCTATATAAAGTATAATTTGATAAACAATTGTTAGAGTAAATGAAATTTTTTGATTACTTATGACATGTAAAATTGGATTTAATTACATAACTCTTAAAATTGACTTATTTTATTTGTAAATTATCTAGAAAAAATGTTTTACATTAAAAAACGAATTCATTGATCTATGTAAGGTACATAGGTTCCTAAGTTTTGGCAGAGTAAATGACAATTTTTGATTATAACTTTTAAAGTTACCATTTTTCAATAATAGTTTCCTCCTATAAACCTGTCAAGTTAATTTTTTACAGAAAATGTTTTTCCTATGAGGAAGGAAAATGTCCATGAAATGAACATAGTTTTGCACTTGCTTTAATTGTATTGGCAATTGTTTTAATTAATTTTAATTTCTCTTGACACTGACGGCAGCGTATTGACGCGTCGCTTCATCCATTTTTAGAGCTAGTTGTTTTGGCAGGTGGGTTGTTACACACTCCTTAGCGGATTGCGACTCTCATGTCCATAACCAAATGTAAAATGTTGTAAAGTCTGTAGATCATCCAGGAGATACAGATTGTCGTGAAGGAATGAGTACAGCAAATATACAGTGCTTTTTATACTTTGGTAAGTGCTGGATATTGACAGGTAACTTGGAATCGGTGGGGGCAAGTTGCCTCGATTTGAGCACCTCTTTGTAATTTGAAAGCAGCGAGGGGGACGAGGGTAAAGCTGACGCAGTAGGGTAGGTGGTCGGTGGTATGCCCAGTAGCCAATTCCCGGCTCTGGGCTCGACTCGGCGGGTCCATTCATCGCCGAGCACTACGTGACCGGTTTACCAATCTACCTCTTCCTACACCACATCGTTCGCGTATCTATCTATACCCCGTACTACGACTCCTGTATCCGTGCACTAAACAACCCCAGGAGTCATATCGACCCGTTGGAAAACCCACTCTCTGCTCCCCATCTAGTGCCTCAAAATCCGAATTTATTCCTTGTTAAAACGAGATTTTGCTCCCATATTCCAGAACCAAAGAGATGGATAGATTCATGAAATGTTATCTGCTTTAAAGCTTAGAATCCTAAGTCGAATCCAAGAACGAACGTCAAAGAGAACCAGGTGGCGTAATTGATTCGAAAAGGGTCATGAAAAAATTGTCAGAATTGGTCGTAACCGAGTCTGATGAAAGATCCGGATTTGAATCCACTAACCCTGACAAGCTTAATTTATAAATTAACTTTGTCGGGGTTAGTGGATTCAAATTTAGGGAGAAAAGGAAATAAATGTAGGACTTGGGATGCCGGTTCGGGGTGCAATTAAGACGTTTCGAAAAGGGAGGTCGATGTTTCCTTCCCTGCTGTTTTGTCAACATTTTTCGCTAGGGGATACGGAAACACATCATCCAATCATTACGAAAGGTCGATTGTGTAATGAATAGACGCAGTATGTGTCTGGCGCATGCGTAACCAAAGATTTTAGAAATCTTTACCAAAGTTTAGCCCAAAATCTTGTGAAGCTTTTTAAAATCTTAGCCAAAAATCTTGTGAAGCTTTGTAAAATCTTAGCCAAAAATCTTGTGAAGCTTCGTAAAATCTTAGCCAAAGATCTTGTGAATCTCTGCAAAATCTTTGGTGCCAAACACATCGTTGTTGTAATACGTGGTAGATTATATAAGCATTATTTAAACAACTATGGAAGAAAGAGAATGAAAAGCAGTCCAATATACGCACCAGGCTTCGACTGATGAGTTTCAAGAACCGAAACAAGACGTTTCGTGACGGCAGCGCCCTAGCCGTGGCGAAAATTGGAACCCCTCAGACTTGAACACCGAATGATCCGAATAAACAGTAAAATCCTTCTGTTAGACTCGTTTTACTACCTTTCAGTTCACTGTTACTTCTTCAATTGACATTTTTAGTTAAAAAATGAAAAAGAAGTTACAAAATGAAAGTCAAGTAAAAAGTAAAGTGGAGAGAAGGTAGTGTAAGCTGTTTTACTTTCAAAATTCGAATTTTGTAGCGGAGACAAAGAAACCTCGGGTTTAGATTGAAATGATGGAATGCTAATGTATGGATATGTAGTGCCTAAGTGTCTGGAAGGTGGTTTCGAGGAACGACTTGCCACGAGCCATCGAACTGCTGGACCCGTTGACTAAGGACCTAGTCATTGTCGCCCTGCCTTCTTCATCTACATACAATGCCAGAGACATTCATACTCCATATTATTCGAATGTCGTTAATATGGCCGCCCATCAAAATTATCGAAAGAGAAACGTATATTTTCACCTCCACCTTTGTCACCATTTTTGGCGTCGATAGGAAGTCTCGCTTGTCACGTATTCCACTGACGTCATCTTCGCAAATTGCTCTTCAAATTTCTTTCGCATGTTTCATGCACACTGAAAAATTAATATCGTTTGTCGTTCTGATGCTGCATCAGTTCAATTCTTTAGATACATTTTTGTCTTCAAAATTACGCATTTTTTAGAAAATGCATTTTTTTTAAGTTGTCTATTTTATCTTTTTAGTTGTACTATTTTCGTTTTGGTATCTTTGTGAAAAATGAATTTAGATTCGGCAGCGGTTTTTGGAATACGATTTTCTAGAATGTAGTAAAATGTTTCATGTTCGATGTTTAGGAAAACTGCCTTAGTGGTCATACGAAACGTATTTCAACAATAACCACAATATGCTCTCTCTCGTGGTAACAGGGCCGTATTGTTTTATAGCCGAGCGATAACTTGACTGCAGCAAACGTAGGGCCCGTGTGTACTCTTGAGGGGGTGGGCTTGGAATTAAATGAAACAATGGCTCAGGGTGCAGTTAATGCTCATGCTTTCGTAGCCCAAGACCTCAAATTGTAACTGGAAATTTAAACTCGTCCCTTCACTCCCAGGATAATACAGTCCGTTTCTATGATCCTTCCTAAACATTATATTCTCTCGCGGAGATAATATAAACCTGAGAATTGACAGCCTCCGATGGAAATACACAGTATCAGCTGGTTTAAATTATTTGCCCAGATTATTATTCCGCGAGAGATTCGAAAGAAAAGCCGTAAAACGCGAACAATGTTGGGGAAAATAGAGTGCAGTGCAAGTGGGTGCAGACGATATCCACTTCTTTCTTTTTCCCTTCGTTTTTTTCCTTTTCCGGTTTTTTCCCCCTCCCAGAGCGAATGGGTTCAAGCTATTCCAGAATCTCCCCGAGGTTCTGCTACTTCTGCTACGACGGGGTGTCTCGCGATTTATGCAAAATGGTACGTAGCTCCCGAGGGAGCTTCTCAGTCACCCCTCTTCTTTTCCTATCTAACACGTGCGCCAGGCAACTCTACATGGGACCAGCAACCCTTCGATGGAATGAACATTCAGATATACCAACCTGCAGTCATTTTTCCAAACGCTAACCAGTTAATAATAAATTCAAACGTCTCTTGCTGATAAAATCAAATCATCCGGACAAATTGTTCCATACGTGGTGGATTATATAAGTATTCTTTTTAAAAGCAAATGGATGTGTGTACGTTGTCGATTATGTCAATTAGTTTTTAAAACAATTGAATTTTTAGTAATTCGACAATAATTTTTACTCACCCCTGCAGAATTCCGGAACATCCTCGGGTATCCTCGATTATGAATACTCTGTTGCAGTCTAGATGCCACAACACGGTCAAAGTCGGCAATTAATCAACGAACGCAAGGAATGGGAAAATGGCTGACCCTTGAATGTACTAATCACGATGAAAATATCCTCTAGCGCGTCTCGTTCGTCTCACTCTGACCCTTGGACTGTTCTCTATCGTCGGTTCCGTCACTCCTACTGGAAGGCGACCTGAAACTTCGGGAACTCCCGCTGATCTTCGGAAACTACCGCTTTGACTTTCGGGAGCTCCCGCTGATCTTCGGAAAATCACGCTGAACTTCGGAAACTATCCCGTTGATTTTCGTAAACTCCTGGAAGTCACCTTGCGCAATTACCGAAATTGGTGCTAATTGTCAGAAAATAAATCCCCTTCCATTCTTCGGGAACTCCCGCTGAATTTCGGAAACTCTTGTTGACCTTCGGGAACTCCCGCTGATCTTCGGAAACTACCGCTTTGACTTTCGGGAGCTCCCGTTGATCTTCGGAAATTCACGCTGAACTTCGGAAACTATCCCGTTGACCTTCGGGAGCTCCCGTTGATTTTCGTAAACTCCCGGAAGTCACCTTGCGCAATGGCCGGAATCGGTGCTAATTATCAGGAAAGAAATCCCCTTCCATCCGAGACACAAAATGGAAATCCTCAATCAATGAAAAACCAATGTTTTCGGCAGGATTGTATTGTCACTGGGAGTTTCCCAAAGAATCAGAAAACAACGAAAGGAATTGTTGAATAGCGACGATTCACTTCGTCACAGGTTATGTAAATAAGTTTAAGTTCATTGCTTACGTTGATCTTGGAATTGTTTTCTACAATTTGTTGAGGATCCGGAATGGACCAAACTATGCGGAAAACTATTTTAATACGTGGTAGATTATATAAGCATTCTTTTAAAACAATACTGTTGATTCTTTCACTACTGATTCTTTCACTACTGATTCTTTCACTAATGCTGGTTCTTCCAATACTGCTAGTTCTTTCACTAATGCTGGTTCTTTCACTAATGCTGGTTCTTTCACTAATGCTGATTCTTTCACTAAGGTTCTTTTCCTACACTAGTTCCCGTTCCTTTTCGCAGTGCCGTAATTCTCAGGCAAAAATTGCGGTCACTCCATAAAAGAAATTGAAAAAGCGACAGGCGAGTTTGTCAATTGATGAAGGAAAATATAGGATGTAAGAAGGTATCGTAATTCATGAATGTTTGAGAATAATTTATTTGCCTTTAAAGACCTTTGGACTTAATGGCTCGTCTGGGACCTTTTGCGGTGTTTTTGTGCATAGAATTCTCGACAAGACGTCGACAGTCAGTTTGCTGGCGCACGAAGGGCGACGGAATAAATAGGTACTTACGGCCCGCAATGCCGGCAGATGATTGAGAGCCCGTGGATCATTTAATTTAATTACCTCGTGGGGTTAATAGAAGAGATAAAAGTCGCCGCGCTCGTGCTGGATATTATACACGCTACAGGCAGCTTCAAAATCTCTCAATCATAGAAAAGCTTTTTCATCATAGAAAGATCATCTTTTCCGTGATAAAATTAATAAGGTAATTTTAAAACGAGTTTAAAAAATTTAGCCAGCCTTTTCGGAAACAAAATTTAAAGCCGTGCCCTTCGGATTTCAAGTGAGAGGGGAACGTGTCGTTTCGGGCGACTTAATTTCATAAACCGCAACTGTTGCCTCTATTCAGTTGGAAATGTTGCAGCACTAACAGTTATGGTCCGCCTTTCTATAATCGTCTATTCCTTCCCTCTGGAAATTTAAAGACCTTATCTGTGACGAACTGGCGGTTATCCTTATGTCTCCTGATTTACGTCGCCATTAATGACGATTAGCCAATTTGGGGAACAGATTATTATCTCGAGATTAATAATTCCCGAGCAGGGGTCCCGAATCGTTTAATCTAGCATTGAATTAAATTACTTTGTTCCTATTAATTTCCCCTCTTCTACAAAATTCAATCAGTCATTTCAACATTTTGAACCTTTAGAATCAATTTTCGAATTCCCCCATCGTTCAAAGGTACCCAAAAATTTATCCCAATTGTTCAAAGGTACCTAAAGATTTATCCCAATTGTTCAAAGGTACCCAAAGATTTATCCCAATTGTTCAAAGGTACCCAAAGATTTATCCAAATTGTTCAAGGTACCTAAAGATTTATCCCAATTGTTCAAACGTACCCAAAGATTTATCCAAATGGTTTAAAGGTACCCAAAGATTTATCCAAATTAGAAAATCAATTTAATTGAATATGAGTTTATTACCTCAGTAGTAATTGTTGAGTTAATTCTGATTCGATGTAGGAAGATTTGGTTTTCAATTTAAATCTTTGGAAATCTTTTGCTTTACAGCACAATTGGAACTTCTTGGAAATTTAGTAGATCGAGAGGAATTTAAAATTCTTTTCACTGCCTAAGGTATTTCGGGACCCTGTTAATTTCGCAGATAAGGCCCCGGAGTTTCATAACCACTGTCGGAATGGGCGTCGGTTCACCGTTAATCCGCGATAAACATGAGAGTTTGATGTTCACGGATTTGGAGAGGCGGAAAGTGAGAGGTTTAAGGTTGAGTAAAGGTTTGACGGAGTTAAAAAAAGAAGGTTAGTTAAGAAGAAGGAAAGTACACGAGCAAGAGAGACGAGATACAAAACTTGTATTTCCTAAAAACCATGTCCTCGTACTTGTCGTTTCGTTTCCCCTCTGCCCGCACCAGTTATCGTCTTCTCTTGGCGTCTCGTCATCTTGGTCGTTGGTCCATTCAGCTCTCATCTTGCTCAGTCTCTTGAAGTCTTGCTATCATACGGTTACCAAACTGGACATAAATTAATCCCATCAAATGTCCTCATTGGGACGTGTCTCGACGGTCCCGAACCAAACTAAGCAAGGTTAATCTTATGGCGTAAACCTGTCCGAAATCACGATGCACCTGGGTCCGACAAAGTGGGTCGAATTCTTAGCTTTAATTACTCGTAAATCTTTCGTTTCAATTTTCTTTCATTGTTTCCTCGACGTTCTAGGGTTTTTTCAAAATTTTAGATTTTTGAAAAGTTAGAACGAACCGGGTCTCAAAGAATTGGGTCAGAAGAATTCGTTTGAATTGAATTAATAAGAATTAATAGGATAATTGAATTGAATGAGAATTTTTGAATCACAAAGACTTATACAATCGTAGGAAATAATCGAACAGGAGAGAGAGCATTGAAAAAAAATGCTTTGCAGTGTTTTTTTTTCTCTTTGGATGAGGCAGTTGTGATTCAAATTCAAGGTCAGATCCGAGGGTCTTACGATCGATATTTTGCACGTTCTCCCTTGAAAAAATGAGGGTGCATCTGCGGTATTTGCGCACGCCTCGCCAGGCTTAAACTTACAATTTTATGTGCATTCCGACACCATGCAGCCTCGTTCACGTCGTCCCTGTTTGACTGGGGTTTGCCGCTCCTCCAGAGCCCAATGGATATCAGGTTTTGGATCTCGAATCTGATTTCGAATTAAAGTGGGTAACCTTCTTCTCCTAGGTGACTCGACAGTTGGGCACTTGGCGTAAATTCCACAGATTGACCGGACAAAAGAATCCAACTCGATTCGAAATAGCTATACTTTTCAATAACCAACTGAAATTTTGATTGATTATTCAAGTTTTCGAGGGGTTCATCAAGATTGACAAAAAGGACCGTTTAAGGTAAAAAGCAAGGTTTAAGATGCAAGAGAAGGTTTGAGATGCAAGAGGTTTGAGATGCAAGTGCTTTGAAAAGAAATGATTAATAGTCAGATAGGGAATACCAATACGTTCCAAGATTGATCTTTAAAACGATTTTAAGGATCGATTTAGCTTCCTGAAAATTGGGTATAAAAAATGATTCTATTGCCTATCTATTCTATTGCTATTCTATTTCTCTAATTCTATTGCCTCCGATAGAATCATTTTCTTTCAATTGTCGGCCATGGTGGTCCGTTCCCTTTTTTAGAAACATTGAGACACGATCTTGGGTGTTTGCCTATTGTTGAAATTTTGATAACAGTATTGTTGTGGTTCGTCACAATATTTGTCGATGGAAATTTCCATTTCTATGGCTCATGTTCTTATTGTGAGAAGGCGGATGGACAAAGGAGCGTTTAGTGCTATGAATAGAAAATTTGTTCAGAAGTCAAGTATCTATACAGAATCGTAGAAAGGTCATATCTTGGGCTACAACTTGAAGATTCGAGAGAAGAAAAGAAAAAAGGAAAGGGAGATGAAGAGAGAAGGAAAGGGAGATGAAAAGAGAGAATAGGAAGATGAAAAGAGAGAAGGAACGGGAGCAGGATCGGGAGAAGGAAAGGGAAAAGGTACGGGAGAAGGAACGGGAGAAGGAAAGGGAGAAGGAACGGGAGAAGGAAAGGGAGAAGGTACGGAAGAAGGAACGGGAGATGAAGAGAGAGAAGATTCGAGGGAGAAGGAAAGGGAGAAGGAAAGGGAGAAGGAAAGGGAAGAGGAAAGGGAAGAGGAAAGGGAAAAGGAAAGGGAAAAGGAGATGAAGAGAAACGAAGAGAGATGAAGAGAGAGAGAAGATTCGAGAGATGAAGAGAGAGAAGATTCAAGAGATAAAGAGAGAGAAGATTCGAGAGAAGAACAGAAAGATTATCCTGGGTACCAGTTATCGAGGATCTCAGTGTGGGTGTCCAAACGCCCCTTAGGACCCCATAAGTCGAGAGCAACCCCGTCGAGAAGCCGATCCCGCAGAGTGGTCACTAGCAAATGGTCACTAGACACCTCCTTAGACACCTAGACACCTTCTTAGGCACCCTTTTCAATTTGCCAAATATCCCAATCTTATTGATTCAAAATTCCTGATAGTGTTTGAAGTTACACAACTCTAAAGAAATACCAACGGTTGCCAAAGTTGCACATAAAGGTTTCTTACGCAAGACATTGTTTCCTCGACAAGGGTATTGCTCCTATGAAAAATCGTGCCTATATTTTCAAATGTACCCAATCATTCTCTATTTTTATGCAAAGCCGCGTCACCCGTGGCTCAACCTCACAATACCAACCTGACGCATGAATTCATAAACCTTTCGTGCATATTATTAGGATCCGGGTCGTAATTCCGGCCCGGCTCCCCATAAGACCCCAGAGGGTACATTTATCTGAATAGTACACAATGAATTAGTACACAATAATATGGAAATAATTTTTCTCGAGGAAATGGGTAAAGAAAAGAGTGATAGGAGACGATGTGACTGGTAAAGACGGTGGAACTGAGGAAGAGGTAGTTTTTGCCACTTTTGGGCCGTTTTTATTCAAAGTGGGTGGGAGATTCCAATAGCAAAGTTGTAGATGACGAAATTCGCTACAACTTTCGTAGGAAGAATTTTTTCATTCGATGCTTGGATCACGCCCAGGAGCATGCTAAACACTTGACTGGGAATGCGCAGCGGAGTCAAGTTCCGGTCAAGTGTTCAGGATCTTCCTGTTCGTGATCGACGCGTCGAATAAAAAAATTCTTCCTACAAAACTTGTAGCGAATTTCGTCATCTACAACTTTGCCATTGGGATCTTCCACTTACTTTCAATAAAAACGGCCCAAAAATGGCAAAAGCGGCCTTAATGTTCTAATCTTTCACATTTTCCGCATTATCACCCAAAAATAATCATTTTACAAAAAAATGCTTCATGCAAAAAAGATAGAGAATCTAATTCTCCATGTAAATTGTTAAGATCATTTTCACAAAAAAGTGCAAGGTACGCCTACAAACTGAAAAAATCGATTTTGTCGCAGAAGTGAAAGAAAAATGAAGAAATGAAAAGAATGATGAAAATGAAGAAAGAATGTGAAGATGAAAGAGAGGATTGAAAAAGAGAAGGGAAACTTGAGATGAAGGGCCTTTTGGTATGGAAATGGGCCCATAGATAGAAGCGAGCAGCGTGTAAACTGTCCAATAAGTAAAGATGGAAACACGAGGCTGGCTTGTACTTCTTTGCTTCTTGTACTTTGTACAAGACTGTTTCGCGTGTAACGTAGTGCGCGATACGTCAGGTGGGCCTTAGGGCCCACGGCGCCATAAAGAATATCCAGGAGACAAGAATAAAAGCCAGTTGACTTATCTGAACCACCGGCGAGATTATATACTGGCCTGTACTGGACCAGCCGCAGCCGCGAATCGGGGCCCCTGCGATTCCCACCACCCATCACAGAAGCGCTGGCCCAATCGTGCTATATTGCTCGACCTCTTTGATCCAAACACACGTGCCCACACAAGTCGCTACGTACTTCCTTTATCGAAAACTACACAGCGCTCCCGAGACAAATTTCTCCTTCCCCAGAAGCTCCGAACCGACAATTCTGCTAAAATTGCATGTTTATCTCTCGTAGCCGAAATTTCTGATCTTTGGCAATTTTTTCTTTGTTTTACTTTTTTTAATTTTATTACTTTTTATGTTTATTATTTTTTCCGTTTTTTATTAATTTTCTATTTTTTATGTTTCTTATTTTTTACATTTACATTTTTTATTTATTTATTATTATTTACGTATAATATTTTTTACGTTTTATTTTTTTAGCGCCTCTCTAGTGTAACTGAAAATGTACTGGATTCAACTTTCGGACTTTTGCGAAAATGGGATATTTTGTTAAATAATGTGAATAAGAAAAATAAAAAAATAAAAGTATGTTTAATTGTGCGTTTGATAAATTGCCAATACAGAAGCTCTTTCTGTATCTTATGTAAACGTTTTATGAAATAAAAATCAAATGTTGAATAGCCTCGTGAACAGGGTGTCGGATTTACGTGTATGTGCGTCGAGGGTTCGATCCCAACATCCGTAAGAAATTTTTATTCTTAGTTTATCTGTTAGATATACTTGTAGATGATTAAAAACAAGAATATATGTTGAAAAAAGGTAATTTAAATAAATAATTAACAACAAAAAAGTAAATTTCATTAAAAACTCTAATCTAGTGGAACTAGGTAGTTACTAGGAATTTCAAGAGTCACAAGTATTGCCAGATTCTATCTATCTTTTCTTTTTTTCTTTTGTAACTTTTGTTTCATATATTTATGACTTTTCATTTATCTTTTTCATCTTTTCGTTGTTTATTTTCTTTGCTTTTTTCTTTCTTTCTTTTCCGTTTCTTTTAATTATTTATTTATTTATTCATTTTCTTTCTTTTTTTCTCTATCTTCCTTTTCTTTCCATTCATTTCTTTGAATTTTTTTTATTTTTTTATTTATTTCTTCTCTTTCTTTTTTTTCTTTTTTTTTCTTTTTTTCTTTTTTCTCTTTTTATACTTTTTTCTCTTATTTTGTTTCTTTCTTTATTTATAGCTTTTCTTTTGTTTCTTTTTCTTGCTCCTTTGTTTTCATTGTTTTTTTTCCTTTTTTTACTTGTTTTTTTCTTTATTTATTTCTGTGCTTTATTTCTTTCTATTCTTTGTTTCTTTCTCCTCTTTGCTTATTTTCTTTATTTCCCTCTTTTCTTTGTTTCTCCACTTCGCTTTCTTCCGTTTTTTCTTTTCAAAGTTTATTCTTTCGTTTCATTAGTTTTTTTCTTTCTTTCTTTAGTATTTTTCTTTCCTATTCATTCTCTTCTTTCTTTTATTTCTTTTTCTTGTCTTTTGTCCCCTTTCTTCATTTTCATTTTTTTATTTCCTCTATTTCTTTTCTTTTCTTTAGTTTTTTCTTGATTTATTTCTTCTATTTTCTTTAGTTTTTTCTTGATTTGTTTTTTTCTTTTGTTTTATTTTTTTATTTACCTTTTCCTATCCTTTACTTTTTCTCTTTTAATTGTTTCTTTTAATTTTTCTTTTCTTTGTTTGTTTTAATTGTTTCTGTCTTTGTTTCTTGAAACTCTTTCTTATCTTCTCATTCTTTCTTTTTTTTATTCATTTAATTTCTTTTCATTTCATTCCTATTTTATTTATCACTTTATCTTTTTTGCCTCTTCATTCTTTTCTTACTTTCCCTCCTTTCGTTTCTTTTCTTTGTTTCTCTTGTTTTCTTCTTTTCCATATTTTTTATCTTTTCTGTTTTTTCCTTTCTTTTCTCTGTCTCTCTTTCCATTGTTTTTTGTTTCTTTTTCATTATTTCCTTTTTCTTTTGATTCTTTCTTTCCTTTCATTTTTTTCTTTGTTTCTAATATTTTCTTACTTCTTTTCTATATTTTTCTTCTTTTCTTTACTTTTTTTTACACAAATTTTTCTTTCTTTCCATTTGTTTCTTTTTTTCCTCTCTTGTATTTCTTTCTTTCTTTCCATTTATTTTTTCTTTGTTTTCATTTCTTGCATGTTATTATTTTTTCTATTCATTATTTTCTTCTGTTTTCTTCTTTGCTTTCTTTGCTTCCTTTTTTTCTCTCTTTCTTTCCATTGTTTTTCCTTTGTTTTCATTTCTTGAGTTTTATTTTTCTTTCTATTCTTTATTTTTTTCTGTTTTCTTCTTTTCATTATTTCATTCTCTTTCATTCCAATATTTTTCTTCTTTTCTTTCCATTGTTTTTCTTCTTTTCTTTCTTTTCTTTCTTTTTTTTATTTTTCTCTTTTCTTTTTATCCTTTCTTTTCTTTCATTTTTTTCTATCTTTGTTTTTCTTTCTTTTCTTCCTTTTTTACTACTTTTCTATATTTTTTTCTTTTCTTTCCTTTCTTACACAAATTTTTCTTTCTTTCTTTTCTTTTGTTTCCTTTCTTTTCTCTCTCTTTCTCTCTATTGTTTTTTCCTTTGTTTTCATTTCTTGCTTTTTATTCTTTTTTCTCTTCTTCATTTTCTTTAGTTTTTTTCATTGTTTCTTTGCTTTTTTCTCTCTTTCTTTTTTTTGCTTTATTCCTTTTCTTTCTTTTCTTTCTTTTTTCCTTTCTCTCTTTTCTTTCTATCCTTTTTTTCTTTAAATTGTTTGTTCTTCGTTTTCTTTTCTTGCTTTCTCTTTTCTTTCTTTTCTTTTGTTTTCTTCTTTGTTTTCTTTGTTTTCTTTGTTTTCTTTGTTTCTCTTTCCTTCCATCGCTCTTTTTTTGTATTTTTCCATTGGTTTTTTCTCTTTTTCTGTATGTTATTTTCCATCTTTTCTATATTTCTTTTCTATATTTCTTTTTTTTCTTTCCATTGTTTTTTCTTTGGTTTCTTTCTTTTCTTCTCGTTGTTTTCTTTCTCTTTTCTTTCTCTTTTCTTTCTATTCTTTATTTTATTTTCTTTTGTTTTTTCTTTGTTCTCTTACCTCTCTTTTTTTCTTTCTCTCTTACTCATTTTTATTTCTTTTTCTTGTCTTTCCCCCCTTTTTTCATTCTTCTACAGCTCTTTCTTATCCTTTTCTCCCATTTTCCTTCTTTTCCTTCTTTTCTATCATTCTTATCTTTCTCTTTGTTCTTTCTTTTCTCTCCGTTTTTTCTCTCTCTTTTCTCTCTCTCTCTCTCTCTCTCTCTTTTATTTCTTTTTCTTGACTTTTCTTCCCTCTTTCTTTTCATTCTTCTGCACCTCTTTCTCTTCTTTTTCTTCCGTAAATTTTGCAAAATCCAATTTGTTCCTAATTCGACGTACAGTTTTCGATTTTCTTATCCCATGGTCCAGGAATAATCGTCAATGCGTGGATTTACGCTCTTGACAGCTAGACTCGGAGAGAAAGAGAGAGGGAGAAGGAACGTGTTTTTCAGGGTCGACGCAGATACATAGGCCCGTATAAAAGTGCTTGCCTAGTCCGCTATTCAAGCATGTGGAGAGAAAAATAAAACGCATATTTTTTACCTCTTTTTTTATACACACTAAACGATAACGATATAATGTTTACTTGTTGGCGTCTGTTATTCGCTGGCAGGAACTTCCACTTGTTCGTTAAAGATATGCTTGTTTCGCTTTGTCTTATAAGGCAAAACTTGCATGGAATTTCCTTCAACTTACTGTCGCTTGCGTAACACAGGGAGAATGGATTTGCAACTTATCTCCTCACCAATTAGAAAATTCTGTCAACCAAGTCTTGCCGAAAATTTTCTCTGCGCAGAATGCTTCTTTAAAAATCCCCTCCTTATAAATCATCTCTCTATAAATACAAAAAGTATAAAATAATAAAATGCAACAATATTTAAAAATGATTTTTTAAATTTAATAATAAATTTATTGAAATAATAATAAAAAAATTTTAATATTATATTCCACTTAATAAATCATATTAATTTTCTTAACAAAAAATAATTCAATAATTTTAATAAATAAATTATTTTCGTTTAATAAATAAACGAAACTAAACAAGAGCATTGCTTTTTGGAAAGTGCTTTTGGAAACGCGATGCTCAAAAAGTAGAAATGAAAGCTGTGGAATTGAGGTTTGAAAAAGTGAACAAGCTGTGAAAATGATGTCTTTTCTGAGAGAGGTTCTCGACTCTAGGGAAAGCTGGCCATATCACTGGCGCGTATTGTAGAAAAAAAAGAAATGTGCGCAAAGTCGCGAGAGCGAACAACTGTCAGGCACTTCGATTTCTCGAAACTAGGAAGTCGAGTCCACTGTCTGTGTGTCCATTGCTTTGTCAATGTGCGTACAAGACTTTATGGGAGACCGGTTGACATGACTCGGCCTCTAAAAATAGCTATAGCGACGCACACACACTCACACTCTCCGCAACTTAAAAAAAATCATTACTTTTATGTTAATTGTCATCACTTAGAACCTTCACAAGAAATCCAATCTCCTAGCCCAACGCAAATCTTCATCTTCAATTCAAGCAAAATTTACAAAAAAGAAAAAACAATTTTCCATTTAATTTTTTTACAAACATTCCATTTTTTCGAAAAAACACGATTTTTACTTTCAATCAATTTTATACGAAAAACAACTGTTTTCCTTTTAATCAATTTTTTTTAAAAAAATACTTTTTAACAAAATTTTATCAGTTGCTGAAAATACGTGTGTAGATACGAATATAATAGGTGGTGGATTATGTAAATAAATTTAGGGACTAATTTTCTCCAAAAAATCAATTTTTTGTGTTTTTTTTTGTGAAAAAAAATTAAATGAAAGAGCAGATACTTTTAGAGGCAAAAATGTTTATGTTGACGCGGAGCCGATGAGCCAACTGATTTGTTTAATTTGTTAAGTGTTAATTTTATGTAATTTTTTCGTCAAACAAATGCAAGATCCTCTTCTGACCTAAACAGTCAAGCAAACACCAGAAGCATTTACTTGCGACAACGTCGAGTTTCGCAATGCCGAGAAAAAGATGCTCAAAATACTTTTTTCTAAGTGCTCTTCTCCTTGTTTTTTTATTTTCCTCCTTTTTTTTATTTTTGTCTTACTTTCCTTTCTGTGTTGTTTTTCGTTTTATGTCGTTTTTCCTTTTGTGTTGTTTTTCTTTTTGTATTGTTCGAAATATATGAATATGCGAAAACTTGAGAGCAGTGCACCATGGTCTGTTTACATCTTTGAACATGTCGTGTGCTGTCCCATGTCCGAAAATGGTAACAGTGTACTGCTCTCTATGATGTAGAATCTTAAAGACAATGATTAAGCGAATAATAGATCCGCACACTGTGACCATTTTTGGGACACGGGACGGCACCCGTCATGTCCAAAGACGTCGCAAATTTACTGTGGCGCACTGTGATCATTTTTTGGACACGGGACAACACCCGTCATGTCCAAAGACGTCGTAAATTTACTGTATCGCACTGTGATAACTTTTCGGACACGATACAGCACCCGTCACGTCCAAAGACGTCGTAAATTTATTGTGGCGCACTGTGATCATATTTTGGACACGGGACAACACCCGTCATGTCCAAAGACGTCGTAAATTTACTGTGATCAGTTTTCGGACACGGGACAGCACCCACCATGTCCAAAGATGTAAATTTACTATGGCGCACTGTAGTCATTTTTCGGACACGGGACAGCACCCATCATGTCCAAAGACGTCGTAAATTTACTGTGGCGCACTGTGATAATTTTTCCGACACGGGACAGCACCCGTCATGTCCAAAAACGTCATCAATTTACTTCTGGCGCACTACTCTCTACTATTCGCGCACTGTGACCATTTTTCGGACACGGGACAGCACCCGCCATGCCCAAAGATGTCGTAAATTGACCCTGGCGCACTATTCGCATAACCTCCAAAATCCCACTAGAGTCATTTGTCCATCTTTGGCGTCTTGTCTTTCGTCTTCTCTCTGTTCATCATAGTCAAAAAAAATTTTTTTACTTTACAACGGCATCTATAAATTCTGGAATCCTGACGTCTTACTCACTTGTGTCAACACTCGTAAAAGGAGTGCAAGTCAAACACATTGATTTTATTAGTATATAAATCCCACAGCTTGTTAGAAATCTGATCCGAGACTAGAAATATTATTATGACAGCTAATAGATAATTCTGCACTGGAAAAAAGGCATTTATCGATCGAATCCAGGTGAACGTGAACTGGATGAGAGAAAAGTGCTACCCTAGTGTTAATCTAACTGCCGGAATGTCCTTTCCACTCGTGTTATCGCGAAACACTTCACGCCCTGTCGGATTCGAGAGCGAGGACATTTCCATGCGGGAAAATCTTAATAACCTTCAACATCTGAGAAATCGAACCATTTTTAACCCTCACACCGCTTAACATTTGTTTAGTAAAAGTTGATCTACTGCTTTTAAAATTTTTTCTATTATGTTTTTTATGTATTTAATTATAATAATAATAATAATAATAATAATAGTAATAATAATAATAATAAAAATAATAATAATAATAATAATAAAAATAATAATAAAAATAATAATAATAATAATAACAATAATAATAATAATAATAACAATAATAATCATGTAAATAATTATTATAATAATTTTTAGACCAAAATTTGATATGGCGTGCAAAATCGAAAAAGCCACACTGACAGCGAAAAGTCGCTGATAATGGAAAAATAATAGAGGACGGTTGTTTATTGACGAGAATCGTGTTTCTTGCGCTTATGTAGATTTCGAGGCCTGTTTTGTGACTCTGGGGAAGATGAGAGAGGCAAATGAGAAAGAGAAAAGATTAGAAGAGAAGCCACGTTTCATAGTTGGCCCGGAGCTACAGACGATGATCACTATGGCTGACCCATACACGCGAGAATTCAACCTAGCTGACCTAGCTTCGTCGCTTCTTGTCCGACACACCTGCCTGAGTAGCAGTAAAATCTATAAACGACTGGATTTCACAGAAAACGAGTCGTTGCCACGTCTATCTGACGGATAGAATCACGCTTCCGGTTCCTCGGCTCTTTTTCTACTTTTTTTTTCAAAAATCACACGTACCAGATTTTTATCAACTGCTTCAATAAAATCTTCCATCTTCTCGGAATATTTCTTTTGGGTCGTGAGAAACAACTACATCTTGTAATTAATTGTTTAACCATTCTGATAATTTTTTTACTTTCAACTTTTTCTCTTTTGAATTGTTTTTTTATTTTTCCGTCGTCGTTTTGCAACATTTTGTTCCATTCTTCCTTCTTTCTTTTCGCTTTCTTCTTTTCATTCTCTTTTTTCTTTTTGTCTTTTTTTCCCCTTTTTTTCTTCTTGCCTTTTTCCTTTTTTTTCTTCTTTTTCTCCACCTTTCTCCTCCTCCCTTTTTCCTCCCTTTTTCCTTCCTTTTTCCCTTTCTTTCTCTTTCCCTTCTTTCCCTTACATTCCTTCTTCTTTTTCTATTCCCTTCCTTTCCTTTCGTTCTTCTTTTTTCTTTTTCGCCTTTCTTTTTTTCAATCCCCTTCTTTTCCATACTTTTTTCCTTTCTTTTTTCCTTCTTTTTCTTCCTTCTTTTTATCTTCTTTTTTCCTTTCTTTTTGCCCTTCTCTTTGCACTTCCTTTTTTCTTCTTTTTTAACATTATTTTTCTTTTTTTCCTTTTTTTCCTTCTTTTTTTCTTTTCTCCCTTTTCTCCCTTCTTTTTTCTGCTTGTTTTCCATCTTTTCTTTTTTTCTTTTTTCCTTCTTTTTTTCTTCTTATTTTCCATCTTTTATTTTTTTCTTTTTTCCTTCTTTTTTTCTGCTTATTTTCCATATTTTCTTTTTTTTCTTTTTTCCTTCTTTTTTTCTTCTTATTTTCCATCTTTTCTTTTTTCTTCTTTCCTTCTTCTTTCCCTTCTTTTTGCCCTTCTCTTTGCACTTCCTTTTTTCTTCTTTTTTAACTTTATTTTTCTTTTTTTTCATTTTTTTCCTTCTTTTTTTCTTCTCATTTTCCATCTTTTCTTTTTTTCTTTTCTCCCTTTTTTTCCTTCTTTTTTCTGCTTATTTTCCATCTTTTCTTTTTTTATTTTTTCCTTCTTTTTTTCTTATTTTCTATCTTTTATTTTTTTCTTTTTTCCTTCTTTTTTTCTGCTTATTTTCCATCTTTTCTTTTTTTTCTTTTTTCCTTCTTTTTTTCTTCTTATTTTCCATCTTTTCTTTTTTCTTCTTTCCTTCTTCTTTCCCTTCTTTTTTCCCTTCCTTTTTCTTTTTTTTCTTCTTTTTCTTTTTGTTCTTCTTCTTTCCCTTCCTTTTATTCCCTTTTTTTCTTTCTTTTTTCCTCTTTTTTCTTTTTTCTTCTTTCTTCTTTTTTCTTCTTTTTTCTTTTTTCTTGTGCTTTCTGATTTTCACACACCATTTTCATTTTTTTTCGAAAAGAAAATGGATTTAATGAGCGATTAATAATAACACCTTTTTTCGACCCGTTACCATATAATGATCTCGAGAATAATTCTTTTAATTATTTGATTGTATTCACTTAATGAAAATTCTCGGATGAGTGATGGATTGGAATATAGTGTTGAAAATATCCGCTTAATTATGCTGATGGCATAAATCCCACGTGTTGACAAATTTACATAAAAAAATTCTCATAGCGATCGACGAACCAATTTTAGAATGAAAACTGCATATTCCAGGGGTTAAAATCTTCCTCTCGAGAAAAGGGTTGACAAGCAGATAAACTGCTCTTCCTTCACACAATCTACATTGCTAATTTGTCCTCAAGGGAAAAAGAATCAGCGATTTCCTGTCGAATCTATTCCAAGATTCTGATTCCAAAGCCTATATCGGTTCTCATGTGCGCGATTGTGTGCGTTCTTACCATCGATTCAAACCCAATTTCCATAAGCCCTCTTAATTTTCAGACGGCAATTTCCATACGTGACTTTCTTGGGAAAGTCCTTTTTTTCTTTTCCCTGCGTATATGAGAGTCAACAATCCGAAGAGATCAGTTTACATCTGTAAAATGTAATACAGGAGAAATTAAAAAAAATTAAAGAAAAAAAAACGAGAAAAAAAAGAGAAAAAAATTGAAGAAAGAAAATTAGAAAAAAGGAAATGATGAAAATTCAGTAAATAGAAAGCACATTTAGGACGCCAATGGAAATTTAATGCAAATTGTAAAATTGTAAAAAATTGTAAAAATTGTAATTAGCAACAGAGGAAAATAAAAACAAAAATAAAATTAAATCTAAATCGCTGGAGAAGTGGAAATTAAGTGGAAATTATATCTAGAACAATCGAAACCAAAATACCATCCAGATTGCTGGAGAAGTGGAAATTAATGGACAATTTGATCTAGAACAGCAGAGAATTCAAAATAACAAGAAAATTGCATCTAGATGAACTCTAAATTAATTGGAAATTAGATCTAGAATAATGGGAAAGTGGAAATAAAGTGAAAATTGCATTTGCAAAGAAATAGAAATATAAACAAACATAAAATTACATCTAGAGAGAAGTGCAAATTAAATGGAAATTATACCTGGAACAATGGAGCAACCGAAAAAAGAAAATAGCATCTAGATCACCAAGAGAAATGGGAATTAAATGGAAATTAAAGGGAAATTAAATGGAAATTAAAGGGAAATTAAATAGAAATTAAATAGAAATTAAATGGAAATTACATCTAGAATCACGAGAATGTAGAAGTCACTTAAAATTGTATTTAAAAAGAAAGAGAAGCAATGCCAAAATTGCATCTAGATCCTCGGGTAGGTAGAAATTAAATGGAAATTATATCTAGAACAACGTGAAAGTGGAAACTAAGTGGAAATTACATTAAGAACGCTGGTCTATTGAGAACTAAATGTAAATAAGGATTATATTTCCCGAAGAACTGGAAAATACACCTAAATTGAATCTACAACACTTGTTGAAGTGGAAATTAAATGGAAATTAAATCTAGCATAATAGAAACATAGAGCGCCGAGAAGTAGAAGTTGAATGGAAATTATATATAGAACAACGAAGGAGTCTAAAGAAAAGAAAATGTCATCTCGATCATCAGGTGAAACGGAAATTAAATGAAAATTAGATCCAGCACAACGTAAAACTATCTACATCGCCGGAGAAGTGGAAATTAAATAATATTTGTATCTAGAATAACTAAGGAGTTATAAGAAAAATAAAATAGCATCTAGATCACCAGGTGAAGTGGAAATTAATTGGAAATTATATCTAGAACAGCATTGAAGTAGAAATTAAATGGAAATTATATCTAGAACAGCGTGGAAGTGGAAATTAAATGGAAATTATATCAAGAATGGCAGGCTATAGTGTTCATTAAATTGTAACAACATTTAGATTTCCTGGAGAAGTGAAAATTATTCCTAAATTGTATCTAGAACACCATGGGCAAAGTGGAAATTAAATGAAAATTAGATCCAGAATAGTGGAGAAGTGGAAATGATTTGAAAACATTATTTAAAAAGAAAAGGGAATAAAAAGAAACTTAAAATTACATCTAGATCGCTGGAGAAGAGGAAATTAAATGAAAATTATATCTGGAACAACGTGACATTCCACAAAAAGTGGAAATTAATTTTAAATTGCATCACGAATGTCGGGCTAGTGAAAACTAAATGTAAAATGGTTCCATATTTCCAGAAGAACTGGAAATTACTTAAAAATATAATCTAGGGCACCAGTAAAATGAAAATTAATTGGAAATTGTTTCCACACCGCTGAAAAAGTAAAAATTGAATATTTTTCAGAAAATTAATTTTTTTAAAAATTTCTCATTCTAAATTAATAGACAAGATATCTTCGACAGGAGTTTGCATATTATATAAAAATACGAGAAATAAGTAGATGAGTGAGAATATGTTTTTTTTGCGCTCTAAGTAACGGAGACGAAGTGGGTATGATTTACAGTGGCAATTATTTACTTTTGCTTTGTTTAAATTGGGCAAAAAAGTTTGCGTGCTCCAAATCCCCCACCGCATATCTGGCATGGTCGCGTGCCAACTAACTACCTATGAAGCAGCCCGTGCCGAGTAAAGCTATGCTAATGTATGCGGCGTATGTGCGTACCTATACCATATATTCGTGAATATGCACGTGCTTTGCATTCCGCGACAAATGCACTCCAACATCCAAGATCGTTTTTCACTTTTCCTTCGTAACAGTAGACAACACAATTTCATTTCCTCCCAATTATTATCTTCGTCTTTGTCTAAAGCGACCAGTTTTATTTGTAGAATATTTATTTCATTTTCGCATTGATTCTTGGCAATTGGAAATTAATAATAAAATTCACACCTCGGATGAATTTTGTTTTAAAAAAATACTTCTGTTACGCATCATTGAATTCTTGGCATGCCATCCGAATTTTTAGGAAAATAAAATACAAATGACGCCTGTTATTAGAAACAGTAAAATTAACTTGAAATTTTCTAGAAAATTTCATTGCTAGTGGAAATTGAATGGAAATTAAAAGGAAATTAAATGGAAATTATATCGAAATTAAAAGGAAATTAATTGTAAATTAATTGAAAATTAAATGGAAATTAAATGGAAATTACGTCTGGGAATGAAGACGGTGAAAGATAAATGGAAATGTTGGGAATTTTAAAGGAAGTGGAAATTAAATGAAAACTGCGTTTAGAAATCTAAGAGAGTTTAAATTAAATGAAAATTACGTCCTAGAAGTCCGAGGATGTGCAAATTAAAAGGAAATTGCAACTAGAATTCTAAGAAAGTGAAAATTAAATGAGAATTTCGTTCTAGAAGTCTAAGAGGGCTGTAATAAAGAGAAAATTATGTTCTAGAAGTCCAGGAGGATTAGAAATTAAATGAAAATGGATTCTACAAATCGTACAGAGTAGAAATTAAATGAAAATTATGCTTTAAGAGTCCAGAGAAATGGAAATTAAATAGAAATTGCATCTTGAAGTCTAAAAGTGTAGGGATTTATTATAAAAAAAAAATACTCCCAAAAGTCAAGGGAAGTGGAAATTAAACGAAAATTGTGTTTGCAAGTCTGAGAAAGTGTAATTTAATGGAAATTTTGCTATATGGGTCCAAGAAAGTGGAAATTACATAGAAATGACGTTTATGAAGTCTAAGGAAAATTAGAGGAGTGAAAAGTACGTGATAATTACATGAAAATTATGTCCAAGAAGTAGAAGAGAGTGTCAATTAAATAAGAACGACGACATTGAAGTCCGGGGATTGTGGAAATTAAATGGAAATTGTATCTAGAAGGTTAAGTGTGTGGAAATTAAATTTTACTTTCCAGTAGTCTCGGACGTTTCAAATTAAATAAAAATTACGGTCTAGAAGTCCAGGAGAAGCGGAAATTAAATGGAAATGGCTTCCAGAAATCAAAAAGTGTGATAATTAATTGAAAATTACGCTCCAGAAGGTGAGGAAAGTGGAAATTGAATGGAAATTGTTTCTGAAAGTCTAAGAGTTTGAAAATAAAATATAAATTACGTCGTAGAAGTCCAGGAGGATATAAATAAAACGAAAATTCATTCAAGCAGTCGAGGACAGTGGAAATTAAATGAAAATTATTTTCTAGAAGTCCAGAGGTAGTGGAAAATAAATGGAAATTGAATCCAAAAGTTAAAGAGAGTGAAAATTGAATAAAAATACTTTCCACTAGTCGAATATGTTTCAAATTTAATAAAAAATACGTTCTAGAATTCTGAAAGCAGTGGAAATTAAATGGAAATTGCTTCTAGAAGTCTAAGATTGGGCAAATTAAATGAATATTTCGCTCTAGAGGTTCTGGGGATGTGGAAATAAAATGGAAATTGCATCCAGAAGTCAACGAAAGCGCAAATCAAATTAAATCTACGTTCCAGAAGTCCAGGAAAGTGGAAATTAAATGGAAATAGCATCTACGTTATATGGAAATAGCATCTAAAAGTTTAAAAGAGTAAAAATTTAATAGATATTGTATTTCCAATTCTAAGAAAGTAGAAATGAAATGAAAATTATGCTCTAGGAATCAAGGGAATTGGAAATTAGATCTAAATTACATCTAGATGCCTAAAAAAATTTACAGAAGGGTAAATTATAAAAAAATACTTTCTAGAAGTGTACGGAAAGGCAAAAAAATAAAAATTATGCCCTAAAAGTAAGAGAGAAGTGGAAATTATACAATATTCGCATCTGGAAGTTTAAGAGGGTTGAAACGAATCCGAAATTACGTTCTAGAAGTCCTAGAGATCTTAAATTGCATACAAATTACATTTTAGAACATTCTAAAGTCCAGAAGGAGGAGAAATTAAATGGAAATTGCATCCGGAAGTCCAGGAGAGTGGAAATTAAAAGTAAATTTTGCTCAGGGGGTCCAGATAAGTGGAAATTAAAAGGAAATTGCGTCTAGAAGCCTAAGAAAAACTTCAGAAGTGGAAATTACAAGGAAATTACGTCCTGGAAGTCAAAGTGGGTGTAAATTAAATAAAAATTACGCCCTAGGAGTCCAGGGAAATGGGAAATTAAACGGAAATTGAACCTAGAAGCCTAAGTGGGTGGAAATTAATTGAAAATCACGTTCTACTAGTCCTAGAGGGTTGAAATTAAATAGAAATTACATTTTCTAAGTTCTTAAGTAGTGGAAATTAAATGGAAATTGCATCCAAAAGTCCATCGAAATCGCAAATTTAAAAGAAATCACCATAAAATTGTTGAATTATTCTAATAATTCTAACTAAATGTGCAGAATAAAGTGAATAAAATATGCTTGGAGAGACAAAGCGGAAAAGGATTATTAATTCAGGTTTATCCTTTTAGAATTGATATGAGAGTTCCGCGAGTGAAAATTCAAATTGGTTGACGGAGGTAATCACGCGAGCATTGTCATAATTGTGTAAACGAGGCTTAAGGCGACCACGAGAACGGCCTTAAAGGTTTTAATGTTATGCGGGATTCCCTACCCTGTTGAGAGAGAAGAGAGTTCGCGCTTCTCCTTGTAGGAAGCCGTTAACCCACTTGTTCTACCGTTTACTAATGAGAATGAAAATGAGATGACTGCCTTTATTTTAATTTCATCAGGTGCAAAACACTTCCTCTTCACCTGTCACTGCGCTCGATATCTTTCTACAAAAACATTAATTTAATCAATTTATGTACATTTTATGTGTACACTTTTACATCTTATATACATATTTTCATTCACAACAGGAGAGATTCCCTATTATAAAAACAAACTTTATATAATGTAGTGTAACAGGTTGGATTCATTCTCAATCCGGACAGGCTTCGCATTTATCTTCCAATTCTAGATGCACAAAAAATTGACCTTCATTTTTTTTCTGTTTGCATTATTTTTAACGGATTATTTTTATTTTTCATCTTTGATGCTTCTTCATTTTTTATTTATTATTTTATTCTTTGCTATTCTTATTTTATTATTTTCCTTTTTTTCCTTTTTTTCCTTTTTTCTTTTTTTTCTTTTTTCTTTATTCTTTTTTCTGTTTTCTTTTTTTCTTTCTTCTTTTTTCTTTTTTCATTTTTCCTTTTTCCTTTCTTCTTTTTTGTTCTCTTTTGCCTTTTTTTTTATTTTTTGCTTCTTCATAGGGAAGCATTGTTTCTTTTCTTTTTCTTGTTTTCCTTTATCTTCTTTCTTTGCTTTTTGTCATCCTTTTGCTTTTTTGTGTTCTTTTTTATGCTTTATTTGTATTTCTTCTTTTTTCTTTTTACAGTGCTTTTTTCTTTTTTTAAATACTTTTTTCTCTTTTTGTCCCTTTGTTCGTCATTTTTTATTTACTATTTTCTTCTTTGCTATTCTTTATTATATTATTTTCCTTTTGATTCTTTTTTTTCCTTTTTTCCTTTTTTCTTTTTTTCTTTTTTCTTTTTTCTTTTTTTCTTTTTTCTTTCTTCTTTTTTCCATTTTCCTTTTTCCTTTCTTCTTTTTTGTTTTTTTTGTTTTTTTTGTTTTCTTTTCCTTTTTGCTTCTTCATAGGGAAGAATTGCTTCTTTTCTTTTTCTTGGTTTCTTTTATCCTCCTTTCTTTGCTTTTTGTCATCCTTTTGCATTTTTGTCTTCCTTTTTCTGCTTTATTTGTATTTCTTCTTTTTTCTGTTTACAGTGCTTTTTTCTTTTTTTAAATACTTTTTTCTCTTTTTGTCCCTTTGTTCTTCACTTTTTATTTACTATTTTCTTCTTTGCTATTCTTTATTTTATTATTTTCCTTTTGATTTTTTTTCTTTTTTTCCTTTTGATTTTTTTCTTTTTTTTCTTTTTTCCTTTTTTCTTTTTTTCTTTTTTTCTTTTTTCTGTTTTCTGTTTTCCTTTTTTCCTTTCTTCTTTTTTCCTTTTTCCTATTTCCTTTCTTCTTTCTTCTTTCTTCTTTCTTCTTTTTTTTTCTTTTTTTTTCTTTTTTGCTTCTTCATAGGGAAGCATTGTTTCTTTTCTTTTTCTTGTTTTCTCTTATCTTCTTTTCTTTGCTTTTTGTCATCCTTTTGCTTTTTTGTCTTCCTTTTTATGCTTCATTTGTATTTCTTCTTTTTTCTTTTTACAGTGCTTTTTTCTTTTCTTAAATATTTTTTTTGTCCCATTGTTCTTCATTTTTTATTTACCATTTTCTTCTTTGCTATTCTTTATTTTATTATTTTCCTTTTGATTCTTTTTTTCCTTTTTTCTTTATTCTTTTTTCTGTTTTTCTTTTTTCTTTATTCTTTTTTCTGTTTTCTTTTTTTCTTTCTTCTTTTCTCCTTTTTGCTTTTTGCTTTCTTCTTTTTTGTTTTCTTTTGCCTTTTTTTTATTTTTTGCTTTTTCATAGAGAAGCATTGTTTCTTTTCTTTTTCTTATTTTCTTTTATCTTCCTTTCTTTGCTTTTTGTCATCCTTTTGCTTTTTTGTCTTCCTCTTTCTGCTTTATTTGTATTTCTTCTTTTTTCTGTTTACAGTGCTTTTTTCTTTTTTAAATACTTTTTTCTCTTTTTGTCCCTTTGTTCTTCATTTTTTATTAACTATTTTTTTCTTTGCTATTCTTTATTTTATTATTTTCGTTTTGATTCTCTTTTTTCTTTTTTACTTATCTTCTTATTTTTCTTTTTTTCTTTTTGTCATCTTTCTATCCAGGTTTTCTTTTTGTCTGATTTTACTATCACTTCATCCTTCTTTCTCTTTCGGTGCTTTCTTCTTTTTTCCATGATTTTTTCTTTTTTTACTCCTTTTCTTTTTTCTTTAAAATTTTTGTTTCTTTTTCTCTTTTTGTCATCTTTTTATCATCCTTTTGTTCTCTTTGTTCTTCTTTTTGTTTGCTTTAACTTTTATTTCTTCCTTCTTTTTTCTAAAGTGTTTTTTTCATTTCTTCTTGTTTTTTTTCTTTCTGATGCTTTTTTCTTTTTGGCATCCTTTTCACCCTTTCGTTCTCTTTTGTCTTCTTTTTGTCTGCTCTAACTTTTATTTCTTCCTTCCTTTTTTATGGTGCATTTTTCATGGTTTTTTTTCTCATAATGCATTTTTCTTTGCTTCTTTTTTTTCTGTTTTTCTTTTTGACATCTTTTTTTCACCATTTGTTTAGTTTTGTCTCATTTTTATCTACTTTTACTTTCATTTCTTCATTATTTTCTTAATTTGTTTTCTTTTTTTGTTCATAATGCTTTTTTTCTTTATTATTTTTCTTTTTTTATGATTTTTTTTCTTCTTGGCATTTTTTGACACTTTTTGCTTTTTTGTAAGTTTTTTGTCTGCCTTTACTTTTATTTTTTCTTTATTTTTTTATGGTGCTTTTTCATGGTGCCTTTATTTCTTTATGATGATTTGTTTGTGATGATTTTTTCTTTTTTTTTCCTTTTTGTCGTCCTTTTTTTCTTATGTCTTCTTTTTGTTTGTTCTTGCTTTTATTTCTTCCTTTTTTCTGTGCTTTTTTCTTCTTATCCTTCATTATTTTTTTTCTTGATGATGATTTCTTTCCTTATCATTTTTTTCCTTCTTGTCATTTTTCTTCTGTTTTCTTCTTGATTTTTTTCCTTTTGTATCTTTTGTTTTGTTTTACTTTTTTTCTTTTTTTTTCTTTTTTTTTCTTCTTTTCCTTCATTATTTTTTTTCTTGATGATGATTTCTATCCTTATAATCGTTTTCCTTCTTGTCATTTTTCTTACCCCTATTTTCTTCTTGATTTTTTCTTTTTGTATCTTTTGTTTCGTTTTACTTTTTTCTCTACTTTTCTCTTCTTTTCCTTCATTATTTTTTTTCGTGATGCTTTTTCTTCTTCATGATGCTTTTTTTCTTCCTGATGTTTTCTTTTCTTTATGATGTTTTCATTTTCTTTTCCCTCCTTTTTTCTTTTACTCATCTTTTTGACACCCTTTTGTTTTTTTGTCTGCTTTTACTTTCTTTTCTTCCTTTTTTTCTACGTTTTTTTCTCTTCATAATTTTTTTTCAATAATTTTTTTCTCATTCTTTTTTCGTTTTTTTTTTTGGTTTTTTTTCTTCCTTCTGCTCTTTTTTCCGTTTTCCTGTCCGTGTTCTTGTCCCCTCTGAGATTAAGAAAATATTTCCGAAAACACGAAAATAATTGTTTGTAATTTGATTACTGGAGGCATTTTAATGTTGAGCTTGTTTGGCACTTTATTTGTCAAGATTAAAGGGATTTGTAATAGATGCTACTCTCACGATCGTAAACTGATTAGAGATTTAAGAGCCGTGAAAGGGATTGTAACTGTAGCCAGTGCACCTTGCGATTTGGGAAACTGGGTCTTTTGGATCTTTTCTCGTAGAAAAGAGGGAGACAGGTGTAGGAGAGGTATAGAATTGACGCCCAGTATCGAATTGTGGGAAACCGTTGACCCACTAAGAGACTTCTTTTCGGTCCTTTTCTTTCGAGAGAACATCGACCCCAGAAATTCCTTTTTACACCATTACACATCTTTCTAGGTGCCACTCATCCCAAACTTAAAGTGCCTCTAACTCAAGCTGCACCCACTCGACACAATGGAAAACTATTTTGTCACCCGAATAAAATAAATTGGGATATAAACTTTATCTCTTTATGGTATACACCTTAAATTGATGTAACCTCTTTCTTTTTCAATGTCCCATTTATATCACACCAATTATTTTTCCTCAATTTCAACATTTACTTTTTAGGGAAAAACCACTCTTTCGGCTTTTTCAAAATTGGCTCCCTTTTGATGGACTTTTTTCATTATTTTTTGATTATTTTTTTAATTATTTTTGGATTATTTTTTTATTATTTTCTGAATAATTTTTTGATTATTTTTTTTACCACAGTGTACTTTTTTAATTTTTTTGTACAGTAATCTTTATTTACAATGCATTTCCTTTGCATTTCCTTTGAAATTATTCATTTTGTTTTATTGCACTCAGTTTTTAGAATTTTTAACTCAATTCATATTTTCCCGAAATTTTTAAAGTAAACATTTATTTTGTCAATCGTAAAAGACTAATGCAGTTAAAATTAAATCAAATTTGGGCTCTAGAATTCCAGACGCAGTGGAAATTAAATGAAAATTACGCACTGAAATTTCAGGGAATTGGAAATTACATCTAGAAGTCTAACAGAGAGAAAATTTTAACCGAATTACCCCCGAGTATTTCAGGGCAAGTGGAAATTTACAGGAAATTGTATTTATAAATCTAAGAGAGTAGACATTAAATGGAAATTATGCTCTGAGAGTCTATGGAAGTGAAAATTAAATAAAAATTGCATCTAGAAGTTTAAGGAAATAGGAATTGTACGAAATTTACATTCTAGATGTTTAGAAGAGTGACATCTAAATAAAGAAAACGCGCTAGGAGTCCAAAAGGTGTGGACATTAAAGGGAAATTGCATCTAGGTGTCTAAAAGAGTGGAAATTAGAAAAAACACGTTCTAGAAGTTTTAACAGGTTGAAAATAAATAGAATTTGAGCGCCAGAAGTGAAAATTAAATGAAAATTACGCTTTGAGATTCTAGGGAATTGGAAATTAAATGGAAATTGCATTTGGAAGTCAAAGATAGAGAAAAATAAATAAAAAATGCGCCCCAGGGGTGTCCAGGATATTAAATTCCAGTGGGAATTTCATAGAAATTGTTTGTAAAAGTCTTAGATAGTGGAAATTAAAAGAAAATTATGCTCTTAGAGACAGGGGAATTGGAAATTTTATGGAGATTGAGTCTCGAAGGTAAAGAAAATCTACTGGTTTGGAAATTGCCTGAATAATTAAGTTCAGGATGTCTAAGACAATGAAAATTAAATAAAAATTACACACTAGCATTCTTGAGAAATTGGAAATTAAATTGAAAATGCATCAGGAAGTCTAAGACAGTGAGAATTAAACGAAAATTACGCTCTGAAAGCCAAGGTAATTGAAAATTAAATGGAAAATGCGTCTAGAAGTCTAAGAGAGTGAAGATAAAATAAAATCTACGTTCCAGAAGTCCAGGAGGGGAGGAAATTAAACGGAAATTGCGTCCGTAACTTTAAAACAATGAAAATTAAATGAAGATTACGCTCTAAAAGCCGAGAGAAGGGGAAAACAAATGGAAAATACGTCTAGAAGTCCAAGAGAGTGAAGATTAAATAAAAATTACGTTCTATAAAACTAGGAGGAGTGAAAATTAAATGGAAATTGCATCTGAAAGTCTAAGACAGTGAAAATTAAATAAAAACTACGCTCTAGAAGCCGAGGTAATTGGAAATTGAATGGAAAACGCGTCTAAAAGTCTAAGATAGTGCAGAATAAATAAAACTTACGTTCCAGAAGTCCAGGAGGGGTGAAAATTAAATGAAAATTGCATCTGGAAGTCTAAAACAGTAAAAATTAATTAAAAACTACGCTCTAGAGGCCAAGAGAAGTTGAAATAGAAGAGATTACGCGTTTAAAAGTCTAAGAGAGTGAAGATTAAATAAAAAATACGTTCTAGAAGTTCAGGAAGGGTGGAAATTAAAAGGAAATTACATCTGGAAGTCTAAAACAGTAAAACTTAAATAAAAACTACGCTCTAGAAACCAAGAGAAGGGGAAATAGAATACAAAACTCATCTAGAAGTCTGAGAAAGTGAAAATTAAATAAAAATTATGTTCTGGAATTCCAAGAGGGGTGGAAATTAAATAGAAATTGCATCTGGAAGTCTAGGACAGTGAAAATTAAACGAAAATTACGCTCTAGAAGCCAAGGTAATTGGAAATTGAATGGAAAACGCGTCTAGAACTCTACGAGAGTGAAAATGAAATAAAAATTACGTTCTGGAGGGGTTTTCATTTCCAAGAGGGGTGAAAATTAAATGAAAAACGCGTCTAGAAGTCTAAGAGAGTAAAGATTAAATAAAAATTATGTTCTAGAAGTTCAGGAAGGGTGGAAATTAAAAGAAAATTACATCTGGAAGTCTAAAACAGTAAAAATTAAATAAAAACTACGCTCTAGAAGCCAAGAGAAGGGGAAATAGAACAGAAAACGCGTCTAGAAGTCTAATAGAGTGAAAAATAAATAAAAATTATGTTCTGGAATCCCAAGAGGGGTGGGAATTAAATGGAAATTGCATCTGGATGTTTAGGATAGTGAAAATTAAATGAGGACTACGTTCTAAAAGCATAGGGAAAAGACAATTGAATGAAAAATCCGTCTAGAAGTCTAAGAGTGAAAATTAAATAAAAATTGCGTTCTAAAAGTCCAGGAGGGGTGGAAATTAAATGGAAATTTAATAGAAATCACATTAAAATTGTTGAACTATTCTAATCATTCTAAATAAACGTGTAAAATAAACTGAATAAAATACTTAAATACTTTTATACGTAGTTTACAGTGAAAAATTTAAATAGCTACAATATTTTGATTCTTCAAAGGTAGTTTTCTGTAATTAATGTTTGACAGACAGGATAAGTAGGATTTATATTTTGTCGCTTCACGAAATATAATAAATCTATTTTCGTATTTTGACCAAATTTTACATCAATGCCAAAGTTTCAATTCTGAATACTTTACATCCGGAAGACATTCTCCAAATATGATTACTGGAATCTTTTATTCAAAAACACGTCAACAATATTATAACCCCAGAATTAGTTCCGACTTTATAATATTGTCTAAATAATATTTTGCCAAGTTGTCTCATGCCATTTTCATTTTGCAATTCTCATTTACATTTAGTTCTTTTTCAAAGAGCATTTCTCTTTGGAGAAAGGTTTAGGCGATTTAAACGATGACGTGATTGTTTAAATGGCCAGAAGACCGATTGGGCGAAAATCCGTTAGGACCGTTGATGCTGAAGAGGAAAGATTCTCATGACTCGAGTGAATCTGAAGATCCCCCACGGGTTCCGATACGCAAACTAGCTGCAAGTATCCAAAAGTTTTCCCACAGTGTTCGCTGGTGGTGGATGCAAGAATGATCGCGGCTTTTATTATAAATCTTCGATGATCAGGGTTCCGGGTGTTTGAATAGGAAGAGCAGGTAATGTGCCATTTGAATATGCTTCCTCGTTGCGTAGTTGTCGCCTGGCCTAGTCGATCGGCCGGTGGCTGCATATATTTAAATTCAAGGGTGGCCGAAGCACCCTTCTTCTTCCGATCTGGAACAATAATAGAGAGAGGGTTACCCTCGGACGGATACATCCTTCCTCAGGTAAGTGCGATTTTGCATACATCTCCATATGTTATCCTTTTACTAGGGATAGGCGCGTTTAAAGGTCCAGGTATGCTTACGTAGCCAGACGGTGTCATCCCTATGGGAAAGTATATGCAAACCATTGTGACCCCCGTGGCCCGGAGTGGGGGTAAAAAGATCACACCCCTCAGATAGATGGTCTTCTCTTGGGCGTCCAACCCTTCCTTCTTTTTCTTTCCTTTCTCTTCTCTCTTTCTTCTTTCTCTCCTCCACTCGCCCCTCTCATCATTCCTAGCCAGAGGAGACAATCCTGCATACGTAAAAAGTCTATCTTGCGATTCTCATATAGATGCTATATGCTCGAGACCAGCAGCCCATTGTTAAGCAAAGAAGCAACCGACAAACTTTTTCTTAACCGTTTTTTTATTCTTAACGGATGCGCTGATCGGATGCAAAATCGTGTCGATGATCGGAAACATCTGCGTCCAAAATTCGACCCTTGAAAGTTATTTCCACTTAAATTTGCAATTTCCACTTAAATTTGTAATTTCCACTTAAATTTGCAATTTTCACTTAAATTTGCAATTTCCTATTTTGATGGTAATTTACGAAATTGTCAGTTTCGTTTGGAGAGGTGAAAGGACCGGTTCAGGTTCAAGTTTCCCGAGTTAGAAAAAGCGTTTTCTTTTTCTGGAGATTCGATGGAAGAATTGGGTACGCGCGCGAGCCACGCGAGTGTCCACATTCCTGAGTACGGAGCTCTAACCGTTAACGCACACAGGCTCTTACTCTTTACGCCCTCCTGGACAATTTATTAGACAGTCTCGGATAAATGCCAGTGCCAATAAGACTCGCTTGCGGGAAAGAAAGCGATAAGGAGACGTGACTATTTCCGGGTCTTTGGGCGTTTAGACTTTAGCTGTTAAGTTTCTCGGAGGCCGATGATCTTCGAGCCACACGTGTGTCTCATTCGACTGACCCAAAAATCTGTCCATTAGCCTCGAAAGTGATTTTTGTCGGGATGGAAATCTCGGATGAGAAAAAAAAATAGCTTGAGAAAGACGCTGATTGTATAAATAAGGAAACGAAGATTGAGAAAGAATCGAAAGAAACTGAGAGAGAAGGAAAATATATAAAAAAGGAAAGAACCATCAAGAAGGACAGAAAATATATAAAGAAACAATAAGAAAAAAAATTCTTATCTTTTAACACGTTTTTCATTACTCTTTGCAGGATCGGAAACTATCTATTTTTGCCTTGAAGTATTTTTTTCGGTACTCTCTAAAGGAGCGGAAACTATCTTCCTTCTTTATCTATTAATATTTTTATTGGTACTCTCTTGAGGATCGGAAACTATAAATCTTCTGTAATTTGTAATAATTTATTCGTTACTCCCCAAAGGATCGGAAACTTTCCTCTCTAAGCCGTTTCTTTAGGCTCCTCGATACTCTTTGAAGGATCGGGAACGATATTTCTCATTTATTTTTTCGAAACTAGCTGCAGGATCGACAACTATCTTCCTTCTTTGTCTCTTACTGCGTTTTTAGATACTCTTTACAGGATCGGAAACGATATTTCTCCTTCATTTTCTCGATTCTAGCTGCAGGATCGACAACTATCTTCCTTCTTTGTCTCTTAATGCGTTTTTAGATACTCTTTACAGGATCGGAAACGATATTTCTCATTCATTTTCTCGATACTAGCTGCAGGATCGACAACTATCTTCCTTCTTTGTCTCTTAATGCGTTTTTAGATACTCTTTACAGGATCGGAAACGA